>JANTCA010013312.1:0-26409 GCA_024741275.1 Chironex yamaguchii | reverse complement strand
TCGGTACTTGTACCAGGGACTGAGCTTCCGAGAAAGACAAAGCTGTCAACATGCTCAATTAGTTCGCCATCAATAATCTTACATTTTGATGCATTGATCACAATAGTTGATTTAAAATAATTCTATCTTGGCTCCTTGTTGTTTAATGTGTTTCGTTTAGCCAAAATATACTCTGAGGGTTCGCTCATATTCAGTAGCAATTGCAATCATTCTGATTTTTAGAGGCAGGTCATTGTAGATCTTTGCTCCATCGTAATAAAAAGACTAGAGGGCATATTCAGTCCTAATTGTTGGCAATTCTGAGCTGTTATTAGCATTTCATGCATGTTTTCCATGGTTTTGTATGGTGAAATGGTCTTTGAATATGTCGCAAGTATCTTTATCAATGCACTTTCTTACAGTTTACATGCTCGGATCTTGTTCCCATGGAAGCCCTTCACTGCTTTTTTCACCATCATGAACAATCCTGATGCATGGTTCATGAAATCCCTTCAGTTGTTTCACCTTGGCTTTGGATAGATTCATTTGCAGAATAACGCAATAGGTCAATACAGGCGAGATCATAGAACAATATACTTCTCTGGCTGACTGCAAGTCAAGATATTTTCTTAACCTTGCCAGAAGCCTCAGACTTTTTTCTAATTTTTCAAAATGGGAGCTCAGATCAAGCGAGCTGTTCACATAAATACCCAGGTACATATATATGTACTCGTCAGTGCTTCTAATCTTAGATCCATCATGGTACACCTTCAGAGATTTTGACTGCATGCTTAACCACTTAGCAGTTCCAAACAAAAGCGCCTCAGTCTTACCCTCCTTCATGTTAATGATAAGTTCATTTTCCTTAAGCCATTTCGAGAGCATATCCATATCCTCTGTAAGAGGTGACTGGATAATTTTCAAATCCTTATCAGCGAACTAAATGACTCTATCATCTGCATATTTTACTATTCGAGAGCGCTGCAAAACATCGGTGATGTCATTAAACAATATGATGAACAATAAGGGACCAAGTATTGACCCTTGTGGCACTCCAGAGTACATTCTTGTTATTCTGAGACATGGTTGTTGTAGCTTACGACAGCTTTTCGAGCAAACAGGTAGTCATTGAACCAAGCATATTCTATTCCACCAATTCTGTACTGGGGTAGCTTTTCAAGCAGCTTCAAATGATTTATTGTGTCGAATGCTTTACTTAGATGGATGAAAACGGCGCCTATTAACTTCCCATTTTCAACACTCTTGCAAATGCCATCTAGCAAGTGTAATGCTTCCAGCTCGGTTGATAACTTAGGCCTAAACCCAAGTTAGAATTGTGATAGCAGAGAATTTTGATCTAAGAACATGATAACTTGATAATGAATTGCCTTTTCTATGATCTTAGAAATGACAGGCAGAGTTGAAATTGACCTGTAGTTATCCAAGATTGAGTATGGGCCAGACTTATGAATGGGGATGATCTTGCTTTCTTTCAGTCCACTGGAAAAATTCCTGTTGTAATAGACAGGTTCATCAGGTAAGCAAGTGGACCTGCCAGAATTGCAGCTGAATCCTTCAGTAGACATGGTGTTAAATTATCTAGTCCAGTTGCCTTATTTCACTTGACAGTTTTTAGTAGGTGCTCGACTTCAAATTGTGAGACTGCCTGAAATAAGAATCTTTACTCTGTTCTCTTTTTTATTCCCAATGGTTATCTCCATACAAAGTTACATAGCGGAAATCCTATATCTTTCAAGTTCTTAACAGCACTAGCAAAGAATGTGCGAAACACAATAGAAACATTTACAGAGTTGCTCGTTTTCGCCCTATTTTTGTCAAAAGATCGCATGCATGGCTTATCTCTACTCTTGGTGGGATAAATTGACCTAAGTGCTTTCCAAAATTTCTTCGGGTCATTAGAGTTTTCTCTCAGCAGATTCCTGTTATATATAAACCTTGCTTTTTGAATAGCTTTGTTAACTTCATTCCTTTTCCACTTATGAGCCAAAATATGAGCCTCACTGTTTCTTTTCCTTGACAAACGGAGGAGCTTATCCCTTTCATTCATCATAGCTTTCACATCATTGGCCAACCAAGGTGCTGGCTTGCCTTCAACGTTCTTCATAATCAGCGGTGTATGCTTATTTATTATGTCAGTGAGATGTTTATCTAGAAACCCTAAGCATTGTTTACTCTTTTTAAGTTATAGAATTCATCCCAGTTGATCCTTCTCAAATTATCGCATATGGCCTCTGGACTGTAATCCTTATAATTGTGACAGGTTATTTTCCTTGGTTGATACTTGGCAGTGTTGGTTTTTCTTACACATCCAACCATTTCATGGTCTCCAATCCCGATTGGGATTATTATCCAAGAAAGATAGTTTCTTTTGATTCATCCATTACCGTTGTGAGCATCCTACTCAAAAGGTCTTGGAAATCTTTTTTCAAATGCTTCAACGTGTCTGTTGGGTGGTAACCAATGGCAACAAGGAAACCACGCGACTTTTTGGGCGTAACATTGAGCCAGATAACTTCAACTTCTGCCATCTCAAGGTCTTCCCTTTGATCCCGTCATAGGCTTTCAGAGATGTAGGCAGCTACTCCACCTCCCTTTCCACCTGGCCGAGGGTGGCTAACGAATGAATGTCCTTGTATGTCGAACAGAGAGGGGAGCATTTCGTCTTGTTTTTGGTTAATATGTGTCTCACTGAAGCTTACTATATCTTTGCCACAAAAACTTTCTAAGATCTCCGTGATGTAGGCCATGTTTGTAAACATACCCCTGACATTTTGATATAAAATCTTGATCTCACATTTTTGCAGCAAAACTGTTTAACTCGGGAATATTTCTGCGGTAATATTGTTGACTTAGAGGCCCAGGGCACTGTTCGACGTTGCCACACATTACGATTAATAAGGCCACGAAACTTTGTCTCTAGCATCGAACGTAGAAAGAAATTTTTGAATTCCATAAACTCGACAGAATCACGGTTTCTTTGCTATCGACAAGCTCTTTTCCTTCTATAGACAACCAACCGTGTCTGATGATAAAAATGCAGGATTTTTTATGCGCAAAGCTGCAACCACCATAAATATAATCAGAGCAATATTAAACACGTCCGCCATTGATACAACTCGTTACTTGAAGCTGTAACCATACATCCTTTTTCAAAACTCCCCGTTGTTATATCAGAATAATTTAGACATCTGAATGTAACATCGTTTTGCCGCTAAAAAGATGGAAAATCAGCTTCAAGAGGGCGAAAATTGATCATTTCCTGACAATTAAGGGTAAAAATTAAAAGATTAAAACTGAAACGTAAGGTAAAATTTAAGATAAGGAGCAAACAAAATAAGCAGCACAAGGCAAAGCAAAATGACGATGAATATTTAACTGTTTACTTTGACCTGCAATCTCTTTTGAGAATTAGATCGTTCTTTGTCCTTAGTGGCATTTTCTAGCATATATGGTTCTGGATAAAGGAAATGTGCTAATTCCTTTCCACTAGCCTTGGAAAAGCAAATTGGTTTCAAAGCTAGTTTTGGTCTGAAATCTGCAATTTTAAGTCCATTCCCCGGCCTTTTATTGCCGCTATTTTGGTAATACTTTACTCTTGATAAGAATATATATGAAGATAATATCGAAATATTGGAGAATGCTGTAGTTTGAGTCATCCATAATTTCTTTACATTATTAGAAAGAGATGACTGTTAAGTTATTAATAAAGCATACATTTCGTTGAACAAGGAAAGTCAGAATATTTTAGTAAAGTATTGAATTTGTACGTTTAATGCCTAACAAAGAAAAAAAGTTCTGTTTTGAGATCTTTCTAACAGAGAATTGATTATATGCTTAATTGAATTGAATCAGACTTACTAATATAGCCAAAATTCGCAACGTTTGAAAAGGCTAAAAACGTAAAAACAATAATAAGATTATGTTGGGTTCAGCAAATACAGGTCACGAAGAAGAAAGCTGGACTCAAATATAGCAATAGCATTCGTAGGATGTTTTGAACTTTTGTTGTCAAAGTAGAGAAAATTAGGATTGTATAAAAGACAAATTGTGTTTGGAAAAATTGACAAACTAATATTTCCGACAGTCTCTTTTGAATGCCTTTAGACCTACAAAATTGTCTCGCCCTTACTTGTTTTGTGTCTTGGAGCATTTCCGTTTATCAGAAGACCATATTTCCAGTGGCAATTGATAAGCCAGTGGAAAACGTATTCTACTAATAAATATTAGAACCAGGCTGATAATCTTCAAAGTCAGAGAAATGACTTGTTTGTTTTGTTAGAAACTTACTTATTCATGAATCTTTGTGAGCAGCTTAATGAAAATATTCTTCTAATACCAAAGTGCTATTATCTTTTTATCTCTACTATCTTTTTATCTATATTATCTTTTTAGTTTGCATTGTTACCTGATAGTCTCCCGTGGAGCACTATTTATCTATTGCCTTCTTAATTATTCAGTAATGTCTTTTATCTCATTATATCATCTGTTGTCCCTTTATGTCATTATGTATTGTTGCAACATTCTTATTATAATTCCAAAGGTAGTGATTACTACAACAATTTCTCTAAGATGATAAACGAGTTTGACGAAACCAAAGAGAAAATTATTTTCCGAGAAAGCTTGTCATATTCATTAATAGATTACTTTTTCTGCCTGGCATACCAATTGCAAATATATTACGCTTGTATTACTTTACCTTCTTACAGAAAAACAAACTAAATTGCAGTCTGCGGATATGCCCTTGCCAATACATTAACTCTCGCAATCACGATCTCAAGTAAGTCTACTTTTTTACTGAGCAAAATATCCGTAAATATTTTCAAAGTGAATTTGCTTTTTTTCTAAACCTTCATTACGTAAAATGTTTGATTTACGTCTGCAAGTACCAGCAAGAATTTGCTTCTAGTGCATTATAGTTAAAGTATCTCATTTCGTTTATGCTTTATATCAAAATTTAATATTTCCAGCTAGCTTTGTTTTGTACTTTTCGGCGTAGCAGAGCTCTGTATTTGTAAAAGTTTGCAGTGTTTATTTTCAAGGTGAATAATGAGCCAAAGTACTAGATTTACTTTGGACTCGAGTGTCCACGAATCATATCCTTTTCTTTCCGTACTTTTCGACTGTGTTAATCACTTGCCAGTGTTTTCCACATAAGATTTCTCTTTACCTATCAGTCTCTTGGTCAATAAAGTGTCATTTCTATAGAGTGCAGTGTTAAAAGATTGAAAAACAATGCATTGTCACGTAACAACAGCTAGTACCTAATGATAGGACACACGTTAACTATAATAGCACAATATCACGTAAGACATATCCTGAAAAATATAGTAATACAATTTTCAACTTTACCAAGTTAACAAAGGACAATTCATTCTCATAATGTATTTTTATCTTTAATGCTGGAACTTATGGAGCGTTCTCTTGCTTTATTTTCTAACGTTAAATATCAAAATAAGGGACACGAAAGTTTTCAGTTTTACATAAGTTGCGAGAAATCTCGTTATATAGATTGTATTCTTGTCGTGATAACCAAAGACAGTTTGTATTTCCAAATTTTACAAACCTTTTTTTTAAATTCAATTTCTCTAGCTAGTTTAACTACAATGTTATTTTGCTTATAGACAGGTCTTCTCCCGGGACGTTACAGAACAGTCAATGATAGAATCGTCAATTAGTGCGCTTTTAGATATAGGACCTTTATCATGTCATGAGTCGTAAGCCTCTTCTGAGCTACTTTTCGAGAGATACTATTCCCATCATCATGCTGCAGTCACCAGTTAACAAAAGAGTGTAAAGTAAAATTACTATATGACAGCCATCTGTCCTTACACTGGAAAAATGTGGTGCTTGTGTCAAACCTTTAGTTCGGTAAAAAGAAACAATGCGTTTTCATTGTAGCTATCAGGTGTCGTCTAGTACTTAACAAAAAGAAGCAGCGTATTCTTATGAAGTCTTGCCCGGTCGTTAAAATTGGACAGGTGCTAAAAATATTCTGATAGGAAAGCTCAAGACCACGAAGACATTTGATTAATTGATTGATTGATTGATGGATGGATGGATGGATGGATGCATGCATGGATAGATTAAATGATTGATTGATGGATTGATGATGGATTGATTGATTGATTGATGGATGGATGCATGGATAGATTAAATGATTGATTGATTGATGATGGATTGATTGATTGATTGATGATGGATTGATTGATTGATTGATGATGGATTGATTGATTAATTGATTGATTGATGGATGGATGGATGGATGGATTGATGGATTGATGGATTGATGGATTGATTGTTTGATGGATGGATGGATGGATGGATGGATGGATTGATGGATGGATGGATGGATGGATGGATGGATTGATTGATTGATGGATGGATAGATCGACTGATGGATTGATTGACCAATCTATTGATTGATTAATAGACTGCGAGTGCTATTTGAACATTTATTGAGAAATCAAAATGTCTTCTGATGTACGTATTAAATACTTTACGGACAAACCTATTCCTTTTAATTCATCCCATATTAAACTTTATATTTTCAGAGTCTTGGATACTTCTGAAGTTGTTTTCAGAATAGAAGAAGATACACTAGGATCAAGCGTTGGAATCAATTGGCACTATACTGCACGTTACCAACTGCTTTGCCCTCATAAGTTGTCTATGTACAATGCATCCTTTCAATAGATTTGCAACTTCCTGTCTCTTTAGCTTCTAATATAACTGATGGTCGTAGATGTAAGTTATGTGTCTATTTTTTGTGATTATACGTATCAAAATCTCAAAACATTGTAAAACAGTGTCAGCCAGTGTGGTACATTGGAAGGCAGTGCAAGGCAGTGAAAGGTATTGTAAGGCATTGTAAAACAATGTCAGATAGTGTGAGACGTTTGACACAGTGTAAGACAATATCAGACATTGCAAGACTATATAATAAAGAAAGATAGTGTGATACCATCTACTCAATCAATCGAGACTTCAATAGTTTCATTCGATTGTGCTATTGTGAATCAAACCTCGATATAAAGTAGTATGTGTTCAGTCTTCAAAGAACTGAAGTAAATACGCTAGACATAACCCTCACTTTAGTATCACTATCGTTACCAATAGATAGACAGGAACGTTAAAATGTTGTTGCATTTGGGAATTACCGGCCAAATAGTACTATAAATGAACGTTTAGTCTTTTTAATTTAATCTTTTAAAATATGCGTATATTCTATGTGCTCATCTAGTCGTGTGGTTTACACACAAAGAGGGTTGTTTTCCAATCTCAATGGTAGCCAAACCTTAACTGCCTATGATCCGTTGTCATGAAATCATATACACAGAATATTGCATCGCATTGCAATGATGTCATATGTTATTACCATTGTTGATTAAAAACACCCGTTACTAAAATGCTACATATTTTTCTAACCTTATATTTGAGGAAGTTGTTGAATATGTAAAGATAAGATGTTTCTTTCGGAACATGTACTTCTGTATGTTAAGCACCAAAACATATCCACTTAAAATTGCAATAGATTTTATTTATTTTGTGTCTTAGTTACGTCATTACTCTTTTGTACTCCATTGTCCACAAAGATGATCCCTGTTTCCCTCGCTCATTTTGATGCCTTTTCTTGCGTCTCTCTTTAGCTACTGTGTCTTCAACCACTGTTTCTAAACATGCTAAGTCGATTTCACTTGGCCTCATATTATACCGACAGGCGTCCTTGTAGCGTAGGTCACGTCTTGCTATAGGTCCGAAGACACTAGCGAGCTTCTCGCATAAGTTGTTTTTAGGATTTCATTCACAGTCTACTGGTTAGACTTGGCCAAGCAACTGCAGCTATTATGTGAGCATCACAAACATACTAGAAAACCTGCCAGGTTAGTGACGTTCCTGCCTTAGATTTGATCTTGGTATATATGCTCACAATTCTCTTCAGGTTGCTAGGGTAGAAGGTGTTCGCCATCTAATCTTAGCAGTAGTGGCGTGTCCAAAACTCTCTACTGTAGAGTAGTGTACACAGCCAGCACGATCTGTACACCCGCAGCGTGATGCTTAATATCAGCATGGCGTTTACTGATTTACCAATAGAAATGTTAATCTCCACACCCAAGGAAAGGCTGGGTGGTGTTATCAAATGGTATGCGTAATAAGCTACTTAGGTCTTGGTCCATAGTATTTGTCTTTAGGCTGATAGTCAAGACAAATTCTCTGCAAACCATTAGCAAAGCAGTTGCAAAGTCATTTTATTGCCTCTTCAGAGGGTGCTACCAAAGCCGTGCCATCAGAAAAGGCAGAGAATATATAAGAACAAACCTCACTTTAGTTTTCCCTCGAAGGCAGGCAAGGTTAAAAAACCTACTGTTGCCTCTTGAGGTGGGGTAATTGGCCATGGTCCGACCAATAAATGCAACGATAGTGGTTCTTTTGGCTTTACTCTTACAACTGTCGCACAGACGATAATCTCAATTGTTGATCTTCCAGTTCTGAATCCACACTTTGCCTTTGCGTATACACGACCAACAAGTGGCTGCAGTCGGTCTGGCGCAACATTAATCAAGGATTTCTCAATAGCACAAAGGAGGAATACCCCACCATAGTTGTTGCTGTCACTGCGACGATCCTTCTTTCTGTAGACTGACGAGCAGTACGTGCCGCTGTCAGAGAGACGTCAAAGATATCGAACCGCCTTACGGACTTTCGGATTTCATCCCGATTCTCTTACCTGCCTTACTCCTAAAGCCGATTTGTTCGCAAGATATCCACAGACAGTCGAGACCATTAGAGCGTTACGAATACCAGAATCGAGTTCACTGATCCGCCCTCTTTTCTTCTCTAACTCTCGTTTTCACGCCGGTAGTCGGACGGCTGCATAAACTAGTGCTTCTACAGCCCAATACCAGGACGAGGCTTTTTAAGAGTAAACACATATTTAATCAATATGACCGTGAAAAACAATAAGCCGTCTCTCTCATAACATTCTGTTTTCAATCACTTAAAAAGCCCAAAGAGGTCAATCCAGAAGACCATCGACATCCTGAGTAGAAGAGTTTACCACCAATAAGTCACCTAATGGATGTATCTGTGTAGTCTTACTACTTAGAGGAAATACTGGGCATTTCTAGTGTTTCTCGCACTTTATTTATGAAATCTTTATGTCGATCTCCTAGCGAAGATCGTAAGCATTGATAGTGGGTTCTATTTCATAGACTACACTTTAGACATGAAAAGAACGCTCGCAGCATAAAAGGGATTCGCCTCGCAGATTCAGAGCTTTGTGTACGTGGTTATATACAGATGCCATTTTACTCTACAACATACTACTCCCTTGATATCAAGGGCAACATTGGTACTTTCATCAAGATAAAGAAATATATCCCAATATTTCAGTTAAAAACAACAGGAAAGAAATTAAAATTGTAAAACTTAATCAAGATAAGGTCTCTCAATATTCTATTGAGTTTCTAAATCGTCCGATCAGGATTATAACTTTTTTCTATTTCCTATCGACATTTCGCGGGGAAAGATATTCTCTCCCAGGTTGAAGTTCAACTGTCTCTAACTGCCTTGTTAAAGTAAATATTGTGTTGAGCAAAGCAGCTCCTCGTTGTTGACATACATGACAACTCAAAGTGTCAAACTTTATACATATGTTAATAAAGTATTTGTTCAAGCTGAGTAGCAAATAGACAGAAAACAAAGTCACGTCATTCTGTTCTTACTGTTGGTAAAAGACTAATTAATCGAATAAATCGGTTATGGAGTAACAATAATAGGACTTTTATAGAATGTTTAAAATTTTAACTGGTTACATGGCTTGACTACAGAAATGCAATGTTTCCGTGTTTTGTGTAGTATCGGTTACGTCTGATCGTAAAATTGTCAATGCAAGGATAAGCAACTAAAATTGAAAATGATCGAGGAGTATATATTTATTCCAACGAAGAGCTCATTAATATTTATGAATAGATCAACTAACGAAATAAACGTTTTGTTATTTTAAAGCTCCATTCCTATGTAAAGTAAATTTGAAACAAAAAGACTTTCATTTAACCCAATTTCTTATTAAGGATGTAACTGCTGTATACTTTCGAACAAATTAGTTTTTCAACAGCAAATCGTTGATATTCAGCTTTTGCAACTCATGACAGCCATGGCAAATGAATACCATCTTAAAATCTGTGTTATGGTGGTGACGTTGTCTATATCAGTTAGTGGACTGGAACATGTGCAGACCCAAGGTTTCTATTTCAGAATATCTGATCAAGATAATGCAGCAACGAAGATGACTCAAACATGTTCACATGGCCAAACACACTGCGGATTAAAATGTTTAGCAAAAAACTGCACCAAAGTCCTTGCAAGTTGTTATGGAACATCAAAACAATGCAAATTCTACAAACACCAACAACCAAGTAATCATCAGTTACAATCTGGATTTGGAACGTTTTTGACACTTGAGGTAACGACAGTATATTACAACATTTCAATAGAAGTTATATGCAATAATGAAATTCATTGTCCATATGTAGTTTGCAGCAAGTTACTGCTTTGAATTGTAATTGCTTGCATTTCCGCTATTTCTTCATTAATCCGTGTTTTGTGTTCTTATATTATTTGAAAGTTAAAACTTATATGTTCTTACTAATATTCGTGCCTTAGTTACCGAATCCAACTCCACCTTTGCTGGTCTCGAGCCCGGATGAAAAAGCAGGAGGGTTGGGGAAGGGGCTAATCCCCCCTTCCCCTAAAACCCATCGGATTACGGAAACTCGCACAACATAGGAAAACATCTACCATAGTAAAAGAATCATGTCGTGAGAAATCCCGGAAGAGGAAGCTCTACGATGGGAGGACGCGAGTATGACGGTGGGGGATGAAAGCTTGAGGGACGTCTCCAACCCGAGAACGGCATGCGTCGCATAACTCATAACACCAAAGAAGTTCATCCGCATAGGATGTTTGAATGTTCAGACTGTGAACGCCCCCAGAAGAGACCGCAATAATTGCAACAGGAACGAGGAGATATCATCTGGGTATGCTAAGCATCAGCGAAGTGAGATGGACTGGTTTTGGAGAAGTGAAGGTTAACACCGGAGAGTCTGTTCTTCGACATCATGCTGACCCTCGCAGCAAGAAAGTGCCTGATCAAGTGGAATCCAGTGAGTGAAAGGATAATCAGTACCAGATTTAATTCTAAACACGCGACAGGGTCGGGACAAGAATCAGATTGACCACTTCATAATCAACGGTAGATACAGAAGAGATAAAAAATGAGGTAAATATGGCATGATCCCAAAGAATACTAACCATCAAGCAACAACAGTACAGTGAGGTGGACAAGGATGTGAACAGGAGAGTTCGGGTGGTCATGAGAGAAAAGATCAACACACTTGCTCAGGAGGCTGGGGATGCAGCAAATAGCAATGACATGGGAACTCTGTACAAGATTACCATGGAGCTGTGCAACAAGAAGAGGCAGTCAAACGATGGTGTGAGGGACAAGAGCGGTAATTTACTCATTGAAGAAGATCAGATACGTAAGAAACACTTAGGTACTGAACGTCGAAATCCAAAGTAATCAAGGTGACATGGAAGATGAGATAAACCTTGATAACATTGAAATCATAGAAGAGGTTAACACAGGCCCATTCACAGAAGAAGAGGTGAAGCAGGCTATAAAGAAGTTAAAGAGTATCAAAGCAGCAGGAGTGGATAACAACAGCGGAGAATTGTTAAAAGCTGGAGGAGAGATGTCATCCAAAAAACTGCTACAAATATTTGAAAATGTTAGGAAGGACCTCAATATGCCATCTGATTGGAAGAAATCAATGATAGCTAAAATACCAAAAAGGGGTGACCTCACTAAGCGTGATAATAGCCGAGGCATATCACTGCTCTCAATACCTGGTAGAGTCTTCTGCAAAATTATAATAGAGAGGATATGGAAATGTGTAGAACAGAAACCGAGAAATGAGCAGGCGGCATACAGAAAAGGGCATGGGACAGATGAGCAAATCTTTGTGCTTTAAAACATCGTCGAACAGTGCATCGAATGGCAAGCATCACTGTATATTAACTTCATTGACTTGCGCAAGGCTTTCGATAGCATCAACACAGAAAAGCTTTGGAAAATCCTGAAGACATATTGTATACCAGATATCATTCATAGATATCATCGAAGAGATGTACCAAGGAAGCAGTAGCTGTGTCATCAACAATGGGCAGACATCAGAATGGCTTCCAGTGAAAAATGGAGTTCGACAAGATTGTGTAATGTCTGGTTTCCTCTTCATTGTCGCTGTGAATTGGGTGATGAAGAATACAGTTTACCACCCAACTAGAAGACCTAGACCATGCAAATGACATTGCAATTCTGTCAAACAACTATAACCATCTGCAGGAAAAGTCTGATAGACTTTGCAAACATGCAGAGAACATCGGCCTCCAAATCAATTCTGACAAGACTAAGGTGTTGCGATTCAACAACAAAGAAACTAGACCTATCAAAATCAATGGGAGAAACATAGAGGATGAAGACACATTCACACTGCTAGGCGTAATTATAAACAATTCAGGAGGACATCAAGCATAGGTTAGTTCTAGCCAGAAATACTGTTGCCATGCTAAGCCCCCTAAGGAAGTCTAACAAGTACAGCAAAAGGACCAAGATCAGGATCTTAAACAGCAATGTTATGTCTGTGCTACTCTACGGAGCAGAAATTTGGAAACTGAATTCAAGTGACATCACCAAGTTGGAAAATTTTCAGAGAAACTGCCTCCACAGAATTCTTCGCATATTTTGGCCTATCAAAATCACTAACCAAGAACTTTACTCCAAATCAAAAACACATCTAGTCGAAGAGATCATCAACTGAAGAAGATGGAGATGGATTGGTCATACTTTGAGAAAACCACAGAATGACAACTGTAGAGTAGCATTGACATGGGCTCCTGAAGGGAAGAGAAAATGAGGCCGCCCAAGAACAACATGGCAGCACAACAAATACTAAAGCTGAGAGGAAGGAACTGGGGTTGGATGGTTGGAGTGAGGCTGCAGAAGTGGCGAAAGACAGGACGAGGTGGCGAAGGAGCCGCCCATGGCTCGAAGAGGATAAGTAAGTAAATAAGTTACCTAATCCGTAACCGGTTTACCCTTTACCGTTGTTAGTACAATGGAAATGAATTTATAACATGAATATTCTTGGAAAAAGAACAATAATATGTAATATGGTGATGAAACCAAGAAATGATATTTGTATGAAAAAAATAACTTCAAGTGGATCTTGCAAAAATTGTGTACATATGCAATAAGCGCAAAGGGAAAAACGTAGACAGAATCTTTATGACTGCTCCAGGCAATGGAAAGTAGAATACGTATACATCTCTAGTTTAGTAACCTATTTATACTTTTGTTATTTCAGCCAATTTGGTGCTTGCATGGGAGACGTTGCCTTAATGGAGGAACGTGCATCTTGTCAAACGATTCCATTGAAACACCTTTTCCAAAGTGTGCATGCCCTTTAGGATATTCAGGAATCTTCTGTCAGCATGGTAGGCTATTAAATTATTTTTATACTTTGTATGACGTAATTAAAAAGTCAACTTTTATTAAGTAGATCAAATTATCTTTTTACGGCTTAAGAAATAGATTTCTTTTTGCTGTTGCTGTTGTTGTTGTCATTGCGTAGCTTTAGATTCCTTGCAGTGGGCAGAATCCTGTTGCGAATAGTGTGATGATAATTTGCGTCACTCCGTTTCACGAACGTCTGTTTCCGACGACATCAAATGAGGCTTGAAGGGCAGCTGCCATCTCGGGAACTTGGTTTTACGGGAGATAGTCCCACCTGCTGCTCTCCCAACCCTCCTCCTTTGCTGCCTTGGACTTGGAACCAGGCAATGGCGACGTTAAGTTGATTAACATTGTTCCTTTTACATAAGTCATTATATTCTTCCTACAGCAACATTTATCTCATGCAAAGAGCTTATGCAAACATATACAAGGCATTGGCTTTTGTTCCAATACCTTTTGACGACCAGTAACTTACTTTAAGCAAATACTGCGCTTGGTCACAAAATGTAACCGTCTTTGGGTAATTTTTGGGCTTCATTATCGATTGAAATACCTTAGTCAATGGAACAAAAGATTTGGATCAGGAACACCAAAACACTCTAAAACAGAAAGTATGAACACGTTTCCAAAAGTTTTGTACTTGCTCACAATGACTTTTGTCTCATGCAAAGAACAATCGAAAGGAAAGTATAAATAAGTATTTAGATCAAAGTGTAATTAAAAGTGCTTGCAATCCAGTCCTAGTAAACAAACAATTTTTTTTCAAATGACAGCCCCTTAGAAAAATTCAAACGATCCATTATTAGACTGAGAACGTTAGGAAATTGATCTATAAGATATGCCAACCATCACAAAAGGCTTCTCCAACTTTTGAACAGTAGAGTTTGTGTCGTGCAAGTATTCAAACAAATATATCCAACAAGAACTAAGAAATAAAATAGCTTAAAAGAAATTACTTAATTCGGCAACAAAAACGGCAATTCCTTGTACTGAGGCACAGATATGAATGCAAGTAAAATTGATTAACATTTTTCATTTTACATAATTCTTATTATATTCTGCCCACAGCAACATTTGTCTCATGCAAAGATCGTAAGCAAAGATATCCAACAAGTACTAAGCAAGGAAGTGGATTGTACAAAATAACTTTCTTTGGCAAGAAAAACAGTGATTTTCTGTACTGTGACATGGACACAGATGGAGGTAAAATTCAATATTTCCCTCGGGGTAAAATATCTTATGGAGAAGGCCTATGCTTAAAATATAGGTAGAAAGAGACTGCAGTCTTAAATTACTATTCATAAGTACTCTTTAACATTATCATTCATAAACACCATTTTATATTATCATTCAAAAGTACTCTTTTAAATTACCATGCAAAAGTAGTCTTTTAAATTACCATTCAAAAGTACTCTTTTATATTACCATTCAAAAGTACTTTTTTAAATTACCATTCAAAAGTACTCTTTTAAATTGCCATTCAAAAGTACTGTTTTAAATTACCATTTATAAAGACTCTTTTAAATTACCATTTGTAAGTACTCTTTTAAATTACAATAAATAAGTACACTAAAATACAAAGTAGAAAAGCAAAGAGTAAAATATCCGAGCAATAAGTTGGGTTACACCCAGAAGCTTCGTGGCTGGGGGCCAGGGGGGCGCGTTCCCCTTTTGCAATGGAATTTTAGAAAGTTTCAAAAATTTATGATCCTGTTGACTTTTGAGCAAAAATTCCAACTTTGCAGACTCATTCATTCCTGAAGCTGGATAATTTGAAGTCAGATCACAGCTTGGCCAAAAAAATAGCTATCACTATCACTCAATTACATGAATCCAATGCTCAGGTCACATGTTAATATGTGTTTGAGTAGTCAGATGATGTGATTTAATTTTTGATTTGATAATTTGTTTATCGCTGAGAACTCTATATGAAAAATCGAATAATTACTCTGTCATCGGATATTTGACAACGATCATCGAAAGAGACACAACGAAAAAGCTCATCCCCTGAGATTAAAGAAACGACCGCATATACCCTTCAAAGATGCAGGTAACACTCTAGCACATCCTTTCGAGGTAGGAAATGTCATCACTGGTTTTCCATTATTTATATCACTACACATATTTTTATTTTCTTATAACAAGCTTTAGAATTTGGGTTAGGACTGAAAGTTTCTTATTAAAATATTATAAAAATATTAGCATATTTCGAATGCTAGAGTTTCTAATGAGTTTCTCAAAGATTTCTTGACAATCGTCAGAATCACTTCCTGTTTTAACGTGAATTTTTCAATTAATTATTTTCTGAAACTTTCTAAAGTTTCGAACTTACTCAATGCTATCTGATTAACATGAAACGACAAGCTAGTCAACGTAAATTGACATGTTTGTTAATGATTTTATGAAAATGAAATTGCCAATGATCGTCTTCTTCCTTTGGAGAGTTTCCTAAATCTTTTCAACTTTATTCTTTACCACATTAAAACGACTGACCTCATATATTTGCAATGGGAACATTCATTTCCCTTCATGTTGGTATCGAAATATTACATTTTTTTTAGGTTCGTTCGCGTTCCTCCACCTCCAACATGCCCACTCAAATAACAGCAAGCGCTGTATCTGCACAAGAATCATCAAATGCAATTATAGCAGTCGAAGAACAGGAAGGAGCGACTTGTGGATCACCTACGACCTCCCAATCTCAGTTTCCGACTGAAGAGGAAAATCTTCCGTCATTGGAGGATGGAAATAACCAACATTCACCCAAAATTCATGATGGAGAACAAAGCCGCTCATCAACGTTAGTAAGACCAGTCTCATCCAAAGAAGATAGATCAGCTATTGATGAAAATAGGGATGAAAATTCTACCAGTACCAGCGAATCTCATGATGCCAGAGAAGCTGAAAGACAGGATATGATAACATAGCGGAAATGTCTGATCTAGCTTCACTCATTAAGAAAAGGCTAGTTCCGGTTCTGCAACATAATTTGATTATGAAAGGTGCAAATCAGCCAAAAGAAATGGACATTGTCAATGAAAAGTTTCCAAGGTCTAAATTTGGTAGCAAATATAGAGCATTCAGTGACAGCTGGTATTTTGTAGCAGTTGGTGAGGAAAAGGTTTACCGAAAGTGGCTCTCATATTCTCCCAAAGAAGATGCTGCATTTTGCTACACATGTATATTTTTTGGAGGAAAAAACAAAGAGGTTGCTTTTATCCATGTTGGCTGCAGGAATTTGAAGGATGCTCATGAAAGGTTTGCCAAGCATGAAAAATCCCAGACTCACATAGACGTAACTCTAGATTTTGCCTCTTACTGTGTTTCATCCATAGATCAACAACTGTCAGGAAAGGCGGCAACATTGGAAAGGAGAGGAACAAGAAAGTTGAACAGAACAGAAATATGATTAAAAGTCCTATGGATATTACTTTATTTCTTGCAAATCATGGACTTGCATTCAGGAGGCATTACGAGGACATGTCTGTAGAATCAGGCAAACAAGGGAAATTTTATTGTAATTGCAGAGCTCATTTCATGTAAGATGAAGCATTGGCAAATCACCTGTCCAATGCCAAAAAGAAAAGTCTGAAAAGGAAAGAGGATGGCAAGTCGAGAGGAAAGAAGAAGGCCAAGAGTGGAAGGGAAAATATTATTACATCCATGAGTGCAGAGTCACAAAACAAGATAATAGATATAGTTGGAAATGATATCATGGAAATGGTATTGAATCAAATCCGCTGTGTACTGTAGTTTTGCAATAGACTGTACCACCGACATCTCCAATAAAGACCGGCTATCTATCATTATTTGCTATTTAGATGGGAATCTAGACATAATGGAATATTTGCTTTGTGTTGAAAGAGTGAAAGAATCATTGGATGAAGGCTTGTTTAACAAATTGAAGAACTGTTTTGAGAAGAAAGACATTCATTTTAATCATGCAGTTGGCCAATTCTACAATAGAGCATCTGTTATGAAAGGAAAGTACAATGGAGTAAAAACAAATGTGCAACGTGTTGCCCCTCAGTGCTTGTTCATATGGACCTTCGACCATGTCCTGAACCTAGTGATAATGGAAGCATGTTGCTCATCTTTGGCTGCAAAATCACTTTATGGAGTGCTGGAAAAAGTTTATGCCTTTTTCTCAGCTTCTCGTAAGAGAAGTGACATTCTTGAGGAGAAGCAAAAGAAATCAAACGTAAGTCCGATTCATCAGCCTCAAAGAGTCTCCACGACAAGATGGTGGTCTCACCAAAATGAGCTAAATAATGTATCTTTTACCTGTTCAGAAGTCCTATACAATTGCTTTATTGACGCCCTTGAAGAATGTCAATCAGCAGACCAGAGTTTCGAAACAACAACAGATGCAGAAGCTTTTGAGAATAAATTGACTTCCTTTGAGTTGATTGGATTACAAGAGCAAGATGTTGTAGCTAAAAGAACCAGGAAAAGAAAAATTCAAGCTGATGAAATCTGTCAAGATGAAATGAAAGAAAACATCGCAAGCAGATACAGGCGAGAAACATTCATTTTTGCCATTGATACAGTCGTAAGCTCAATGTGTAGAAGGTTCACCACACACAAAGGGATCCTGCAAGATTTTGCTCTTCTTGATCCAGAAAGATTTCATGAAGCCTTAAATAGTAGACATTTGCCACCAAACGCTTTCCAGAACGTGTTGGAAGCAAGAATTCTGGCTGAAGAAAATTGTCCTTCATTGACAATTATTCACGATCCAAGCAAGTCAATCAGATGTGCCAGGGTGAGATAGAGACCACAAACTAAGACGTTGGCAGAGAAAATTTTCTAACGGTAGTAAAGGGAATCAAGAGATTCAACACCCAAAGTGCATACCCAAATCTTTACACGTTGTACAAGATAATTGTCACGTTGCCAATTGGCTCTACGAAGTGCAAACGCACTTTCTCTAAGCCAAAGTATTTCAAGAACAGACTTCGATCTACAATGGAGCAAGAAAGGCTGAATGTACTTATGATGATAAATATTGAGCGTGGTTTGACTGAGGCTGTTAGCTTTGAAGCAGTCATCGAAATATTTGCTGAGGCACCACTGTTAGGGAAAAGCCTTATGCACTGAACCTTATTGTTTGTATTTTTAAATAGATTAATTACCTGCTAACGTTTATATTAGTTACTGGCTCTGTTGAGTTTTATACTATAGTTTACTAGTTATGATAGTTTAATGATTTCTGTTGCAATTCCAATGTAGACATTTCCTTTATATGAATTTAAACAAATCAGCCAGTACAGAAGCTAACGGTCACCTTAGTATGGAACAAAAACAGAGTGTCCTGGCTTTCTTTCCAAACTCTGCGTGAAAAAGTAATACAAATAACATAATAACAAAAGTAAAGATTTCGCTCTAAAGGCCTTTTATGGATTTGGTTTGTTTTCAAAGCTTGCAACCACAAAAGAGATCTTCCGAGTGACATTAAATGAAGATATTTGATGCACATTGCGATTTGGCTCGTAAGGGTATGTATTACCACTTTAAATCAAGAAAATCTTCAAATTCACTGCGAATGCACACGATGATGTCATCTGACATCCGATGACGTCATTTGGTCGCTACGAGTCTTTGTCCAAAAATTTTGGAGTTGTGCCCCTTTAGGAATTCCTATCTACAACGCCCCTTGTTACACCTTACCTTTGTTAAATTAGATTTCTATTTTCTTGTTTTTTAAAAAAATTGAACCTTCCAACTACAAAAATATATTCTTGTCTCTATCCGTCAAGTTTTTGTAGTCACATTGTAAAATATGATGTTATTAAGGGAATTTACGGGCACCTTAGGTTCATACTGATCTGATGCAGATTCTATTTGCCATCCTAAAATTCAATATCTAGAATGGAAAGAATTTAAATTTTCAAAGGAAAAAGTAAATTTGTTTGACCTTGCTTTAGATTCACTAATGCAAAATCAAATATTACGTCCAAATATGTGTGTATTCTGACAAATTAAGTGCAGTTTAGATGTTGTAGCATACCCTTTATAATTTTATCCTTAATATTTCAACTTACCGTTATAAAACAGTAATAACGTATTTTCAAGAAAATAAAGAAACGAAAGAGACAGTTTATTAACAGACTCCACCTGACCGAATTCCTTGATGCTTCAAATAGTTTACAGTAGGTCATGGTAACCACATCACGTCATTCATAATTATCTTAAGCACCTTATCCCTCTTTATTATTGTACAGTTTTGTACCAACAGATAATTTTTTAACTTTATTTGACTGTAAATTAGAGAGAATTGCTTGTCTCATTGGAAAGTATATAGTTTTAGTGCTTTGAATCAAGTGCTCAGTGCTCAAATAATAGATGACACAAAAGTTCATTCAGATACTGGATATCTTGTCTACGCCACAACGTTAACTTAGGACGCCAACATAACGCCATAATAACAGAACAGGACACACAGGTCAGATCATTCTATTCGCTCAAAATATCGACTAATTTTTAACTATTTAATATCATTACGTACACCTTATAGCGTCAGTTTCGAGATTTGATGGGATTTTTAACAAGATAATATAGGATTAGAAGTGTTACAGTAAGTTCATCGTTTCTCTGATGTAGACAGTAGGCTTAAGTTGAATAATTTACATCAAGATGCTGTCTGTAGTCTTCAGTAAATTATTACTTTTGTTAAGTTTCAACTCATTTTAAAAGATTTTTTTGTTGTTTTACTTGATAACCAGGTCATAATTACATTAAACATTATTTTCCTTTCAGGTGGATGGATGCTTGTGTCGCGCTTCCGCATTTCATCAAATGAATCAGTACCTATTCTGAAAAAGTATAATCATTTTTATCACATAAAGAACCCGAGTGATAATTTCTTCTTAACTTATCAAGGACTCGATTTATTACGTCAGAGGTACAACTTCACTCAAATACGCTTTCGCTGCCACAAAAAATCAGTTGGAAGAACAATTGATATTGCAACAGCTATGAATGCATCTGGTGAGTCGGTAATAAACTATTTTACGTCATCAGTAATTAAGATGCCTCCTGCATGCGGATCTTACGTCACGTTACCAGATGATACATCGATTATCTCACAGAGATGCCGTCATTGGGGAAATTGTGGAGGACTTGGTGGTACGTGGAGTGCAAGGAATATTTCTCCAAAATATAAAACAACAATCCATGTGTTTTATATTTGCGGTTTGTCTCATTTTCAAATACATGACCTCAGGCGGTATGAATGTGATGATTACGACTTAAATCGGTTCAAAATGCTATCTAAAGGAGACACGTGGGAGATCTTTGTACGCTGAGTTATTTCAATACATTTATCAATCTTTATCAAGCGAAGATCGTGAATTCCTCGTAAAGAGAAGAATTTCTCTGACTTTAAAAGCATTCTACATCACAGCAATCATTGTTTCGAGAGCAAGAATAATGGGACTTTCTTGGACAAAACTCAATTAGGAAATCATCTAGAAATACACTTTCTCTAGTAATGTCAAGACAAACATGCAGAGCAGCAGTACTGAATCTTGCTGACTAAAGAAATAATTCTATAAGCAGCGTTATTGGCTTCATGGGGATCATGTTCGCACTTATAACAGAGCTCTCAGACGGATTTACTATCCATAATTTGGCATGGATACAACTAGAAAAGCTGTCTGTTGGTGATAATTCTTTGGTTAGCTTGGCACTGAGTTTCACACACTATTTTAAAGGTAGTGCTCAATGATCACTGAAAATGTGGACGGAAATGACCGTCACGGAATAAAGTTATCTGTAAAGAATTTGATTTCAGGACTTTTAGTATAATGAAGTATTGAAGGTACATCCAAGAGATGATTAACAATTTCATTACGTCTCCAGCGCAATTTTCTTTGAATAAACAGGTCTTTAGATAAGCCTTAATTAAATTTATGTTAACAAACATAATTTTGCAACGTTATTAAATTTCCTTCTTTATTTTGCTTGATCAAGAACCCAGAGATTCTTCTGCCTTGAAAGATTCGAATAGCGAATTATTTAAAAGGGCGATGATTGACTTTAGGATCAATATTGATACAATATACGCTATTTTGTGAGAGGCAACGCAAACATACACTTTTTGCTTAATCAATACACCTGTACCAAAAATTCAAAGTATTTTTTCACACCGTTCTCTACTATGGTATAAGTAGTAATGTTTTGAACTCCTAAGCATATATAACAAAACTATGTGTTCCAAAGAGCATGTATTCTGTTGCATGGCTAAAGTCGACTTGCTTGCACACAAATCGGTAATCGGATAAACTTTTATAAAAAGTTATTTTGGTTGTACCTTGAAAATCTTCGACATTGCGCTAAAAACACATTTAAAAGTTTATTCGTCTGATACTCTTCTAAGCATGAAATATTTGTCAAACTTTTTTTAAGAAACATGGATCAAAACTATCCAATCAAAATCAAAAAAGAAAAAAGACAGAAAGAAAATGAGAAACCAAAGCATTATTTGAAGATTCCAAGTTTTGTTGTCTTGATGTAGATTGACCCTAATTCACTTGTATGGAAGTACAATCTAGCAATGCCTATTACTCAAATGTTATCTTTCATTTACTGCACAGCCTAAACTTCCTAGTAAATGTTGTCTTATGACAGAATAGCATGCTTTGGCAGTCACTTTAGTTTTGCAAGCGCTAGGTAGTTTCCACTAGGAGGAACTGATGCTTGCCGTGCACTGGCTGAAACATTTTGTTAAATCCTGTCAGCAAATCTTTGAGAAATTCGCTCTACTACCGAGCTTTTCATCAACACAGAAGTTCATATACTACTAAGCTTTGATGTGTCGTTGGCACACAATCCTTATGAATGACCACAAAAGCAACTCTGGAATTGACAAAGAACTGTTTCACTTCAGCTTATTCAATCTGCTTTTCCATGCCGATTGGAACATGAACTTTAAGTAGACAGGGCATTCCTAAGGCTCAAACGTTTTTCAGGTGACAAATCAGTGATCTGTTTATAAGAACTCTTAGAAGCAACATCCTCTGGATGCACTTTTACAGGGAGAATAGATTTGACTTTTGTTTTTTTTAACCTACTTCAAGGAGATTCCCCTAAAACGAATTTCTCTTCCGTTGCCTCCTAGATATTCTTTGAAGCTTCAACAATTTTTCATTCTCTTCCTTTCTCAGACTATATCTAGTCTTCTCGATATTTTACAAATTGTTTTAAAATACCGTCATCGGAAATCCTTTATAGTGCAGTTATGTTATCAGAGCAACTAACAGCACGATTTACAGGAAATCTTGAAAGTGCAATTGTAATGTTTTGCGAATTTTGTTGCAACCAGGTTGAATCTTTGCATTGTTTAGTCTTCCTTGACAGACGCGACTTTAAACTTGGTAGTTTTTGGCAGAGTGGGTCCTTATTTGCTGCACTACCAAAACTGTGGACTCCAATACCGTCGTTTTTGGCATTTAGACCTTCAACAAAGTCTTTTTTATCTTTTGCGTAGAAATAGAAGGAAAGGGTTCTATGACTTTAGCTTTAAGTCGAATACCTCTCAGAGTGCCATCTTTCCTGCTATTAAAACAACAGAAATTAAGCCAAGTGGATTCATTCTTTGTTCATTAATACCATGTGTATATGGCGGTTCTCAGGCCAATTGAAATTTTTGTAAAACAGTTACAAACCTCAGAAGAAAATTTAATTTCTGCCTTAGAAGTGATAAAACGCGTCCAAGACGAAATAAAGTTATGGCATGAGAACAAGACAGAATACAATGTGCAGGAACTGAGGGCAGATATTGTAAGCAGTGACAAGCTAAGCAAACTCCTTTAAACTGACCATGCTCTGAAGTTAAGCATTAAATTCGTTGGTGTTATTAGCAGCATAATTTGAAAATGGCTCGCCCAAAGGACTTTGTGGAATTTATTCCGTAATTATTGTCCAAATGGTAGGTAAATTAGAATGTACGTATGAATGTACAAATGCTATGTATTTGACGTATTTAAACGGTAATCAAACAACCAAGTACATGCAAATTATTTTGTTACCTTGATCTTCATGGTCTCTACCCTTGACAACAATTTGATTATGAATAGATGCAAGATACATAAAAGTGCCTTACCAACTAGGTGCCTCATTCATGACCAAAAAGTGACATTAACCAATATTTTATATTCAATTTACCTAACCCATACAACACAGATTATTATTGCGAAAGCAACCATTGTTTCGTCCATAGTGTTATTGTGCTTTGAATTGATAGGGAAGGTGATATCGCCCATAAAGGTAATTACTTAGCATAATCCTTAACCTAACAATTGGATTGTTAATCAATCGCCCAATGGTAAGGCTTAGCGTCATATTTTAACCTTTGTTTCATCACGTAAAAAGTATGGAAAAAATCTTCAAGCCCAGTGGATGCAGCAGCAACAACAACGCGTACTCAGGGAGCTAAAGGACCCCACTACGTGTACCAATTACCTTCTTTTGTCTGCTGAAAAGTTAACATTTTAGTTTTAGCCTACAGCAAGCCAAGTATTGCTGTTTAGTTTCCTTCCTCGGTATTTGTTTGCACCTGTCTCTTCTTTTTTCAATGCATTTGTTTTGAAGCTTAACTAGTTATTTTATATGACACTTTTTAATACAATAGCATGTACTACGTCATAAGAAATTTCTTTTCAAATCTTCTATCGAAAGGTAAAAACTTTTATGCCCTGAGGCAACATCCAAATGGAACGCATGCACGTTTCTTCAATTTGAAGCAGCAACACGCCATTATCTGTGTTCTCATGTTGTGCCAGTCGATCTATATCTATAGAAGAGGCACAATAACTCTTTTTATCCAGTATCGAGAATAGTCCGTTTGTTGCCGTTTACTATCGCAGCGATACTTAGGTTTGCAACTAAAGCTCCGTTGTTAGCCGTTTAGCTCATTAGGAGATGCGTCAAATTTGGAATCA
The DNA here is from genome assembly GCA_024741275.1 of Chironex yamaguchii. Classification (NCBI taxonomy): domain Eukaryota; kingdom Metazoa; phylum Cnidaria; class Cubozoa; order Chirodropida; family Chirodropidae; genus Chironex; species Chironex yamaguchii. The sequence continues at coordinate 1,893 of JANTCA010013312.1, read as the reverse complement.
TGAGGCAAGGATTAGAAGGCTCAGGCGGTCACAACCATAAATTCACCTCTGTTCTCCTTTTCAAGTGCCCAACATAGCTACACTTTGAGCATCCGTGACTTAAACAGCAGCATAATGTCTATTTCAGCACAAATCAACGTTTAAGCAACGCTCTGCCTTATAGTAGGAATTGCTTCCATTTCTATTGTACTGATAAGTAACTTAGAGTCACTGCTTCTGTAACTGTCTTTCTCACAATATATGTAACTTGTTTGACTTGTACTGAAAGGCGTGTCAACTTTGTTGAACCCATACTTTTACTCTTATGTGCAATCTTTTACTTGTTTAAACTCACACTTTTAAAATTAGGCTTCTAATACATGTGGGCATTTCCATTCTTTCTAATTGCCATCAAGTCATACTAAAGCTAATCGAGTGGTGATTATCTGTCCGATGTCCTTCCCATAGTTTGTTTTGCGTGCACATGCGTAAAATGACTTCTGCTAGAACTAGTAAATTCATCCTGAATAGATAGTTGTAAAAATGTACAAGTTCATAACAGCTTGTACATGCACATCTACTATTTCACTGTATTGTCAATATCAAGTTGTGAAAACATTTGTTCTTTCATAGCCTTTAGAGTAAAAACATAGCCTACTAATTAGGGACCATACATCTGGGTATTTGTTTGTTTCTCAATGTATATGACAATTTAAAGTAATTTTCTGGATTTTTGTGACTCATTTATAAGGTGGAAATTTCCCGTTGACGTTAACCTTCACTGGCCATGAATTCATATCTAACAATTTTTCCTTCCTTAGATTTCAGAACAGAAAACCGATGTAATTCAAGCACTTTACCATACAACAATACCAGGCCTGTATCACGATAAAAAGACCACAAAAATCGACATTTTTTGACAGTCTTAGAGGAAGGTACTTTCCTTTTTAGAGGACGTGCCAACAATAATTTATTCATTATTTTGTCCGAAAGAACGCCAACGGCAACCAGCTAAAAACTAGAGACTGAATGACTTAAATTCGTTTATGTTTAACCGAAATGTCAGATACTGTCATGTGATGTCCTTTTCGCATCTTAAGAAATTACCTTTCCAAACTTTATTTTATCTTACTTGCTGTAGCGTTTTATTTCCTTCTAAAACTTAAAAGTTGCAGAACAATGTACATCGACGCTTTAAGAAATCATTTCAATCCTGTATGCAAAAATAATCAAATGTAATCAATATATGAAAATGAAACAAAGCAGAAGAGAGTAGTACAGTATAAAGCTTATGAAATAAATTCTTAATTCACCTAGCAGAAGTAGAATGTTTCCTTCTAAGGGTTGTAGTTTCGATTCCCCATGACTTCCTTTCCAATAAAGTTAGTTTGACTATGCTCTCATTTCACTAATGTGCATCGTAAAAAGTAACATTCAATTTCAAATCATTTTGTCTTTCTGTACAGAAAGCGTCTGTTTATTGTAAATGTATTTAAAGAACGCAGAGTATGACAATAAAAATTCCTCGTGATGCAATTAAAATTCCCCTGCTTATGGCAAGGAACTGTTTATGATTTATTACATCTGCTCTTGATATCTTGTCACTGTACGTATTTCATGGACTGCAATAGAACTGCCCAAACTTTATGTCCCAAAATATATGCTGGAATATCCAAGTTCCTCTGGACACTTTGTCCCGACACAATAGTAAACTCAGTCATCGACAAAAACTGAACATCGGCTTGTATTTCAAAAACATAAAACTGAAAGTAAAGGTAAAGTCAATTTATAGTTTTGCAGCCAAACATGGAAAATCTAAAATCGCCGTTGTACATGCTAAGCTTTCTTGTGCTCCTGGCTGAAAATTCGAAAAATGTTCAACCATCAAGTGTTTATAGTAATGGATCAGTTTTT
>JANTCA010013301.1:0-26409 GCA_024741275.1 Chironex yamaguchii | reverse complement strand
GCAGAAGGTAATACCATGTAAAATGCAGAAAGCAATACCATGAAAAAATGGAGAAGGTAATACCATGTAAAATGGAGAAGGCAATAACATGTAAAAAGGATAAGGCCAAACCATGTAAAATGCAGAAAGCAATACCTTGTAAAATGCAAAAGGCAATACCATGTAACAATGGAGAAGCCAAAACAATAGAAAAAGGTATGGCAATACCATGTTAAAATGGAGAAGGCAATACCATGTAAACTAGAGAAGGCAATAGCATACAAAAATGGATAAGGCAACGCTACATAAAATGGAGAAGGAAATACCATGTAAGCAGGAGAGGAAAGATAAAGTAGTATGGGAAATGTCTAGGCGGGACAGGTAATAGCATGTAAAATCGAGAAGGCAGTACCATGTAAAATGCAGAAGGCGAAGGAATGTTAAATGCAGAAGGCAATACCATGTAAAAAGGAAAAGGCCAAACCGTGTAAAATGCAGAAGGCAATACCATGTAATAATTGAGAAGCCAAACCCATATAAAAATGGTAACGCAATACCAAGAAAATGCAGAAGGTGACGCCATGTTAAATGCAGAAATCAATACCATGTTATATGCAGAAGGCAATACCATGCAAAATGCAGAAGGGAATACCTTGTAAAATCCAGAAGGCAATACCATGCAAAATGCAGAAGGGAATACCTTGTAAAATCCAGAAGGCAATACCATGTAAAATGGATAACGCTAAACCATGTAAAACGGATAAGGCCCAACCACGTAAAATGTAGAAGGCAATACCATGTAAACTGGAAAAGACAACAGCATACAAAAATGGATATGGCAACACCAAATCGAGAAGGCAATATTATGTAAAATGCAGAAGGGAACCCCATGTAAAAATATTGAAGGCAATACTATGCAATAATGGAGAAGGCAATACCATGTAATAATGGAGAAGCCAAACCCATATAAAAATGGTAAGGCAATACCATGTAAAATGCAGAAGGCGAAGCCATGTTAAATTCAGAAGGCAATACCATGTTAAATGCAGAAGGCAATTCCATGTAATAGTGGAGAAGCCAAACCCATATAAAAGTGGAAAAGGGCAATAACATGTTAAATGGAGAAGGGAATGCCATGTAAACTGCAGAAAGCAATACCATATACAATGCAGAAAGTAAAACCACGTAAAATGAAGAAGGCAAAACCATGTAACAATGGAGAAGCCAAAGCCATATAAAGTGGCAGGGCAATACCATGTAAGAATGGAGAAGGCAATACCATGTAAAATGCAGAAGGCAATAGCATACTAAAATGGATAGGGCAACACTACATAAAATGGAGAAGGAAATACCATGTAAAAAGGAGATGAAAGATAAAATAGAATGGGAAATGTCGAGGCGGAAAAGGCAATATAATGTAAAATCCAGAAGGCAATACCATGTAAAATGACAAAGGAAATACAATGTAAACAGGAGAGGAAATATTGGGTAAAATGGGAAATGTCGAGGCGGAAAAGGCAATACGTTGTAAAATGGAAAAGGCAATACCATGTAAAACGAAGAAGGCAATAACATGTAAAATGCAAAAGAGGAAGCCATGTTAAATGCAGAAGGCAATACCATGTAAAATGCAGAAGGCAATACCATGTAAAATGCAGAAGGCCAAACCATGTAAAATGCAGAAGGCAATACCATGTAATAATGGACAAGCAAAACCCATATAAAAATGGTAAGGCAATACCATGTAAAATCCAGAAGGCGAAGCCATATAAAATGGCAGGGCAATACCATGTTAGAATGGAGAAGGCAATAACCTGTAAAATGCAGAAGGCAATAGCATACAAAAATGGATAGGGCAACACTACATAAAATGGAGAAGGAAATACCATGTAAAATGGAGATGAAAGATAAAATAGAATGGGAAATGTCGAGGCGGAAAAGGCAATATAATGTAAAATCCAGAAGGCAATACCATGTAAAATGACAAAGGAAATACAATGTAAACAGGAGAGGAAATATTGGGTAAAATGGGAAATGTCGAGGCGGAAAAGGCAATACGTTGTAAAATGGAAAAGGCAATACCATGTAAAACGAAGAAGGCAATACCATGTAAAATGCAGAAAGCAAAACCATGTAATAGTGGAGAAGCCAAGCCCATTTATAAATGGTAAGGCAATACTATGCAAAATACAGAAGGCAAAGCCATGTTAAATGCAGAAGGCAATACCATGTAAAATTCGGAAGGCAATACCATGTAAAATGCAAAAGGCAATACCATGTAATAATGGAGAAGCCAAACCCATATAAAAATGGTAAGGCAATACCATGTAAAATGCGGAAGGCAATAGCATGTAAAATGACAAAGGAAATACCATGTAAACAGGAGAGCAAAGATAAAATAGAATGGGAAATGTCGCGGCGGAAAAGGCAATATAATGTAAAATCCAGAAGGCAATACCATGATAAATGCAGAAAGCAATGCCATGTAAAATCAAGAAGGCAATACCATGTAAAACGCAGAAGGCGAAGCCAAGTTAAATGCAGAAGGCAATAGCATGTTAAATGCAGAAGACGAAGCCATGTTAAATGCAGAAGGCAATACGTTGTAAAATGACAAAGGAAATACCATGTAAACAAGAGAGGAAATGGGAAATGTCGAGGCGGAAATGGTAGTACTATGTAAAATCGAGAAGGCAATACCATGTTAAATGCAGAAGGCAATACCATGTCAAAATGTAGAAGGCAATACCATGTTAAATGCAGAAGGCAATACCATGTTAAATGCAGAAGGCAATACCATGTAAAATGCAGAAGGCAATACCATGTAATAATGGAGAAGCCAAACCCATATAAAAATGGTAAGGCAATACCATGTAAAATGCAGAAGGCGAAGCCATGTTAAATGCAGAAGGCAGTACCATGTTAAATGCAGAAGGCAATTCCATGTAATAGTGGAGAAGCCAAACCCATATAAAAATGGAAAAGGGCAATAACATGTTAAATGGAGAAGGAAATGCCATGTAAACTGTAGAAAGCAATACCATATACAATGCAGAAAGTAAAACCATGTAAAATGTAGAAGGCAATACCATGTAAAATGCAGAATGCAAAACGATGCAAAATGGATAAGGTAGTATAAGGTAACCTGGGAAATGTCTAGATGGAAAAGGCAGTACCTTGTGTAAATAAATAAGGTAATAACTTGAAAAGTAGAGAAGGTAATGCCATATATAAGCGGAGAAGGCAATAGCACGTACAAATAAATAGGGCCATCCCTTGTATATATGGCCATGGGAATGACATGTCAAATTCCTAAAGTACAGACTGGGAAAGGCGATACCATGCAAAACGGAGAAGTCAATACCTGGTATAAATGAAAAGGGCATAGCATGTTCTATGGAGGTTTGGGTGTTGGCTTTCAAGTCTGAGGATTGGAAGTTCAAGCCTGGTTGGCTCCCACTTAGTGCAGCTATTGTGGTAATGCCCACTCTTGACAAATAAATAAAAAGCACTGTGTCTGTTGAGGTATTACATATTTCTATATATATTTCAAGACCTAACAACATATTTTTGGTCGCCACTTGTAAGAGTGGTGCTCCCCATGTACTCCCCATTTACAATGAAAAATTAATCCATAGCCCACAAACACACATTTTTCAGCCTTCGAATCCAATTGGTCCCTGTGGTGCTTGGGTGTGTGAGCATAGGCCTTACTGCTAAACACTCTCACATGAGCCACTACAGGCTTTTGTCGAGACCAGGCCTCATGTGAAGTCATGCCATCAAGGGAAATCATGTGGCTGTGGTTCTGATTATATGCCACACAGGCAATCACTTCAGCCCAGAACTGCTTTGGCATCCTGGCTTCCTGTAGTATGGAGCGAGCTTTCTCTATTAGAGTCCTGTCCATTCGCTCAACTACACCATTCTGCTGGGGGAAGTAGGGGACAGGCTTTTGATGTTGGATAGCACTTTTCACAAGAAAGTCTTTAAATTCAGTTGACACATAGTCTCTGCCACAGTCCGATCAAATCACCTTCAACTTCTAACCTGTGGCTCGCTCTAGTTCAACTAGAAAGGCTTGGAACTCCTTGAAGACATCAGACTTGTGTGCTAAAAATTGGACCCATACAAACCATGACATGTCATCTGTGAATGAGCACTGTCGCCTACGGTACCAGCATCCATGTCCTGTTGACATCACTATAGTCCCCTTTTGCAGCATTCACTTCATTCCCTGCCACCATCTCATTAATGTCGGGTGGCGCATAATGCAAATTACTGCATAGACTTTGCCACACAGTATCCTTGTGGCTCAAAAGAGACTGAACAGGCACAGAATAATTAACAGCTGGTCAAATTCAACAATCCATAAAATTAAATGATCCACACTTGATTGCAGTAATACGATTTCTGTAATAATGATCCACAATTGAGGCATGTTCTGTCTCCAAGATAACAACCTGATGACTGCCAATCAGACCTGCACTGTACAAAAATAAGGAGAACTTCAAATTGGGCACATATAGACAGTTATCCATAGTACAGGGGGCATACTGACCATTTTGCAAAGATTCGACCTTCAAAGTGCCAACAGCAGATGCATAAATAGCAATATTACCGGCTGCCATAATTAAGAGAGGTGATTCAAACTGTTGAAAATCCATCATATAGTCCTTGCAAGGGGGCATATGGGACAATGCAACACAATCCAACAACAATGAGTTTGCATCGGCACAAACATTGACAGACAGGCCAGCAATAAAGGCTAGGTAGGCACGGGGGAATTTGCTTCCACTTGCATCCTTCGACCGTTCTTTCCTATCCTTTTTGGCTTTAGCTGTGGGCTGGTCCTTGGCCATGTTACCCTTTCCTTGACAGCCATAGCAAGTGATGCCTTTTCCTTGTCCCTCGCCACCATGGCCTTTGCCACCTTTGCCACATCTGCTGTATCCCTGTGATTACTGCCAACTCGCTCCATCATGTAGGTACCTTGAGTTTGCTTCTTTGTTTGTTTGTTGACATCACCATGTAGGTAAAAGTGAGTCACTAAGTCTGTCAGCTGTGCCATGGTCATTTCATCTCGAGGCAGAATTGTCAAAACAGAGGAAATAACTGCACCATATTCAGATAGTGGCAACGATCCAGCAGACTCCATAACTTAGCCAGACTCTTCAGTTGGTCGATCCAACTGGTGCAACTCATTATACTGGGCAAGTCTCTGATCCAGGGCCTGGGATCCTTTCCAGATTCCAGCCGGTTTTGTATCAACTTGATTCATTTGCCCCACATATAAACACTCAAAGTTGACTCCAAACGTTCTCATAAACATCTCCATATTTCCTTTGGGTCAGTTATATCCTCAGGCAGATATTGAGATACATCTTTACTAATTAAGGGAATGGTGATTTTGATCGCATTCTTCTGCCTCTGAATAAACTGAGCACGTGCATTGCTGGGGGCATCCTCTGGGGGCATCTGTACAGTTTCAGCAACAACATCCTCACAATTCTCGGCCCACAATGATCGTCTTCTAGTGGGAATATCAGGAATTGAAAATGCTCTACAACTCACAAGAAACATCTAAAAGCTTTCCAAATGCTTTCAGCTCCATATTGAATGGCAATACAGAATGATCAAATAACAATGGATAGCTTTGGTACGCATCCAAGAACATACATTCCAGTTTATTTTCTGTCAATCAAATCTCCTATCTGGGCTTCTAACCTATTTGAGGACAGGGTATCAATCAGGTACCACTACAGTAGTCCTGGGAAGCATTAAAAGACTTGCTGACATCCAAAAATCACTTTTATGAAGCTTTCCAAAACGTCCATATAACAGTGCATTATGTCGCAGCAAAGTGTGTCTTGATACATACAAATTATAACATGTAACTCATGAGAAATACAACTGACAGTTACAGTTATCCTACTTCCATGTTGTGTTCATTTGTGAATGCTAGATAAATGCCTTAATTCTATAATCCTATTAGTGGGGGATCATACTGAGAAAAAGCATTAATCATTGGCTGTGTGTCGTTCTTTATAATAAACATTTATTATGACAATGCAGAAAACAGGCCTGACATAGAAACAATTTGTTGGTCATGGACAGCATTTTAGAGCAGATCTTGATACTGTCACAGTAGTGTCTTATACAACTCTTGGAATTCACAAATCATTGCTATTTACAAGATCTCGAAGTATGCTACAAGAGAAAAATCCTCTCATAAACAGCATTCTGGCCATCAATAGTTTTTGTGAGACTGATTTTCAGGCACTAAGATACAATACCTGGAGAAACAGGAAAACATTCTTCTGCATTGCACAAAAGGATGAAGTGGAATATTCATGTACTATTTTATTGACTCAAACTTTTCAATTTTATTTAACAGGAAGCATTGAATTAGTATAAAAACATTGCCTTGAAAATTTGTGACATTACACTAAAAACATACTTAAAAGCTTTTGCTGTCTGACACTCTTCAAAGCATAAATCATAAGAAAGGAAAGTATATTTATATGGCAACCTATTTATATGAAACATGTAGCAAAAGCAGCCAATCCTAGACATGAAAGGAAAGAGAGAAAGAAAAAATGAAGAAACAAAACATTAATGGAAGAGTGCAAGTGAAAAAAATGAACTCTTTCTTTCTACAGAGTACTAGATTTCTTTAAAGTAATCTAGCTTTAAAGTAGGCAGACTCTAATACACTTAGATGAAAGGAAGATCTAGCTGTGCTGATTATCTGAAAATTCTCTGTAAAACCAGTACTCTGTATGCAGAAAGAGTTTGACAGAATTTACCTAGGGATTAACCCCATGAGCAAGGGACATTAGATCCCAATACAATGTACTGGGAAAGTTATTACATCCCAGAACATTAACATACATCAACACGTTTTTGCTGAGCCTGACACCCCAACTAGTCCTATACAAGAAAATGTAATCTGCAATTGGGATACAGACTACAACTCAAAGTAACAAACAACTGATCAGATAAAGGAAGGAGACCAGCAAGAGACTGAAAACAGACCAAAGTGTGAGGCATGACCACTATAATACCTAGCAGATTACTACCCTACTACATAACAAGAGGCCATCAACTCATCAGATCCTGTCCAATTGAAAACATATATGGACATTGAGATCCAAACACTTATGGAATCATACATGGGATCTCACCGCATTGAAAGAATCACAAGTTGAAACTGAAGACAATTGTTGTATGTTATTAAGCAATGTAATTAACAAATGAGGTGCATTAAAAAGCCAGATATGTGGCAAAGAGATTTACCCAGATCTATGGCCTAGATTACGATGAAACATATTCACCAACAGCATCTTTCACATCAATCCATATGCCCCTACAAAATGTGGTTAATGAGGGTCTTTACATACAACAAATGGATATTAATGAGGAATATCTTCATGTACCTATTGATAAAGATATTTACATCAAAGGGTTTTACACCCAATAAGGTTGATCCATGTACTTATATATGTAATGACAACAATCATCAAGTTCATATCTTCTGAGTAGATGATATCATCATCTGCAGTACTTCATTGGAATCAATTAATAACATTAAGGAATTGCTACACAATCAATTTCATATGGATGATCAAGGCCCATTGCAGTGGTTTTTGGGAATCGATTTTCGAAAACTAGACAACGGCAACTACAAGATATGCCAGGAATGATATCTGAAGGTAATTCTGGAGTGGTTCTCTATGATAGATTGCAAACCTGCCAGTATACCAGCAAAACAGGGACTGACTCTCCATCCAAGAGATGAACACAAGACAGCACCAGATTTCCCTTACAATGAGGCAATAGGGAGTCTTGTTCAGCTATAAGATCGGATATCAGTTGTATTGTATCGAAACTTTCACAGTATTCCATGAAACCAACATAAGCTCATGTTGCAGCTGTGTAAAGAGTCTTCTGATATCATAAATGCACACAAAGATACAACAGACAACTAAGTGATAGGGTACATGGATTGCATAAATAGTCTCAAGGACCAAAGATCCACTTTAGATTTTGTCATCACTATTGGCAGTGGAACCATATCATGGAACGCATGAAAGCAAAAAACTGTTGCCTTATCATCTTGTGAGGCTGAAAATATGGTTCTTGCCAAGGCCACCAAAGAAATGATTTACCTTAGATCATTATGTTCTGATGTGGCTATGCATTATAACAACCAAGGAACAATTGCATTGACATCTAAGATATAAAAGTGACATCAGGGTGCAAAGCATACTGATGTCCGTTACGTATTTTACTTAACAAACAGTAACAATAGTTGATGCATCTGATCCACCCTTATCATGTAAGTGTTTAAACATTTGATAAAAGTCTCAAACGTAGATCATTAATGAATATGGTATAGTTCTTTACAGAGTTACACACCATTTAGTCAAAACATTATTGCCTTTTTATGTAGCACTTGTCTTTATAAGGCCTATCAAAGGTCTATGTTTAAAAATCAAAATATTTTCTGGTGAAGATAAAATTGTTAACAGTCTCCTTATATGTCTTACAAGTTGTATGTCTTCTACCTTTAATCTGGGACTGTATCATAAAACAATGTTGTCTTGATTAATTTACATGGTTAAAGATATCAATACAATTCTAACAAAATCAATTAGTAAATAAATCAATGCATAAGGTAAATTTAATATTGACACAGAGGGATTAACTTAGGTTTGAGAGGACTGATTAATTTCTAAATGTAGTTACACACCAACTGCTGGGCCTTTCAAATTGATCAGTGTTAGTCTTGTAGTTACCTTTCAGAGATTAGATGGCATAATAGACAATAAAACAACATGGCGGAGAACGAATTGCACAATGATTATCAATTTTCTACAAGGCGACTAATTTAGATCCATCAATTAAAACATGTTAACATCTTAACACAATAATTGAGATTTATATTATGTAAACAACTAAATTTCTTGTATCAACTAAAATTTACATCGCAGTGGGCAGGTGTTACATTACTTATTGCTACGACAGACATGTCAAGCTCTCTGTGATAGATATACCTTGATTCGACATGCTTCTGTGCAAGCCGTGAAGTTCATGTCCATAACAGGACATAACTTATTAGCGTTATAATACCTTGCGTTAAATGACTCAGTATTAAATCAAACAAATGTCCAAAAACAAACCAAAATAAATGGGATTTTGAGGAAAACATTTCATTTAAAGTATTTTACTTCGACTATAACTATACCGAAGGAGCCCTCGAAGTCTAACAAGAACACTGGCAGTGACATTGTATGACAATACGGACTTTAGGCAACAATCTTCTACACTGATTTTACCCGCCGACATAAATGCTTACTTATCGAGTAAGATCGTCTGAAATCAAATAACTCACTTCAACATAAGTAAAGAGTACTTACGTGCAGGACTCTTATTCCGAAAAAAATCATGTTCGTCTTCCACATCGCAGGCGGTACGATAAGAAAACTTTCAAAAACATATGCGACATGCCTCTCTTCTGATGAAAAAGAGAGGTCATAAAATAACATCCGTTACTATGACTACCCAATGCGCCCTCTTCTGTTAAGATTAGTTCTTATTTCCTAATAATCAGTGAGATCAAACGGCGAGAACGAATACAAATTGACGACACATTTATGAAAAGAACTGTCCATCAAAGAATGAAAAGAATACATTGCAAGTTTAATATTAACAGGCTGTTCTAAGGGTAATCGTGTCAATCTCAACAAAATTGTAGTGCCGTGAGGCTAGTATATTACCATAAGGTAGAAAAAATTGTAACTTAACGACCCTTTTGAGGAAGACAACGATCAAGCCGCACATTTTCGATCTTAGCTATGCGACAGACACTCTGACAAGTAGAGCAAGATACCTGGAACCCTGCGATTAAAATACACTTAAATCATAATTGTAAATCAGGTGTCCCGTGTCAAAGTATGTAATGAACAAAGAGTTATACCGTTAGTCATTCTTTCTACACAAACGCCTTTCAACTTTACACGATAAATTAAACAAACAAAAAATAAGCAAATAGGTGCAAATTAATATATGAAAAAGTAAATAAAGTTATCAATTTGTAATTTTCCGTTACTGAAAATCTTGATCTTCAAGTACAAGATATTAAAAAGTGTAATTTTCAACTTTTCAGTATCTGATAACGTAGTTGTTAAAATCAGGACTAAAATTAAGAATAAAAGACGCCTTGTTACCCAAAACGATCACGGCCAGTCAAACCTCTTTTTCTTCTGTTTAATTCTCGTCCTGCACATAAGTGGAGATGGCTTACATTGCTATTCACCTTTTTGATGTTCTTATCACCTCTTCATTGGAAATTTTGGACGATCTATAAATATTTCCAATGTAGATCAATCTCCTATTTTCTTCCATTAAGGTGAAATTTCTCCTTTCCTTATTATGTGCCCAAACAACTTTAGTTGCTCCCTCGAACAATGATCGGTAGTTTCCCTTGCTATTCAATCATCATGAACTCAACGTCAATTGATTTGTGTTCACTTTGAGATAGTTTAACGTCCTCAAATAGAACATAATCCTACTTTGTCGTCCATTATTTAAATTTGGTAGCCTTATAGATTAGTCTATTAATAGTTCTGACGCAAAAGTGTCGAAACCAGCCTTGGACAAGGCATCTACGGAATTTCTGGTGGTATTTATGTACACGTACAATCTTTTTGTTGTGCAAAGCTTGAAAATTGTCATGAAAATTTGCGAAATTGCGCTAAAAACATACTTAAAATCATATCTATTGCGATCTTATTTAAAAGCTTTTTTTCGTCTGACACTCTTGATAGTATGAATGGTCACGAGGAAAAGTATAGATACATGGATCGAAACTAGCCAATCATAAACAGTAAAAAAGATATATACTTCCCTTTCTGACCACATATACTCTTAAATCTTTTAAATATGTTTGACCACAATGTCACCAATTTCCTTCGTAGCACGGATCCCACCTTATACACCAACTGAAGATATTTTTCTTCATCGACTCCCAATACAAGGATTTTTTTTCAAGAGTACATTGAAATGGTATTGTAGGCTAAAATTCATTCTGTGAAAATGACAGGACATTGAAATAACTTATCAGAAATAGCTCAGACGATGACATTATGTCATAATTTCTCGAGATAAATTTTGGGAACATTCCAATCCTCAGTCAATGTTGTTCATAATCTTCATTCTCACGAGTCGAGTCAGCAGTTTGTCATCGTTCAAAGAGTTTTCTTCATTAAGAATATTCCCAACATTTCGTTTGCGAAAGTTTTAAAAAAGTTTTTAAGCACCATTTATTCTAGTCTTCCCAACGACAGGTCACACTTTCAGGATGCAAAAGCTAAAATCTCCTAAGAGGTAGAACGAGAGTGAGGTAGATCAATTTCCACCGGGGCGAGGACCAGTTACGGTGATCTTAGAGACATGGGGCTTATATTGGATGAGGCCAACACAGAAGCCCGGGATCACTACAAGCATAAGAATCTGATTTGCGGCTGTGTTCTATCGTGGACCGCGAGGATAACGCATTAATCGAGCAGGGCAAATATCATACTGATCGACGCATCGTGGTTAGAGTTGGACCGGGGTAATAAACACACAGGAGTCCACTACAGACAATAATACGTCCAACTGCATTTGCAATGCTTACATCGTACGCAAGCTTTTAATGGCTTCCGTAAGTTATCATCAAAATACTTAGTTGACATGGCTGCTGCAGATAAAAGGACCATATACGGTTGAAATAACCATGGTACATTTAAAATCCAGTTCACTGTCAGTGGTGACAGAAGGTGCTGTTAACACTTGCTACATCTATCAGACTCAGGAGAATATGTAGCTACGCTCTGGGAAATGAGAAAGTAAAAAGAAGAAAAGGGCAGAAATGGAAAAATTTTGCGTAAGAGAGAAAGAACTTCTTAAAGCAAGATAAATGTATTCAAATGTAACGTGTGATACTTGTGTTGGTCGTCCATGCCAAGTCAATTTGAATACAGCACACTTGCCTTACTTATAAACGTTCAACACCACTGGCGTGACAAAATCATTGCCGGCATGTTTTCTACATCGAATTAAATCTCAAAAAAAGTTTGAAAAGTCACTTACTCCATGTTCTTCAAGCAAGGCAACAGTTAGACACGCTACATTAAATGAGGATTCACTTTCTTCATATGTAAGTCAGTAAAGCTACTGGCTTAACACCACATCCATTAAAAATGAGCACCTCTGCTCGACAAAGTGCCGCTCCTTTGGCTCGATAAGACAAAAGAGCACCCACCCCCTCTTACGATAAAGGGAAGTTCATTCCAAGAATGAACGTTTGGCGCTCGTGTTAAGAAATACTGATGGTAGAGAAATGTTTTTAGGAATTACACGTCTAATGTAAATAAAGGTAATTTACAAACTTCTGATTTCAAGCTTCATAAAGAAGTATCCCTTTTCTGTCACCATTCTTAAGACGGTAAGAAAGTGCCAACACTTCCCTGGAATTTGAGCCTCGCGTCGCGAGCTGAGAATTAAATGAGCGCGTCAGGCCCTCATTCAAGTAAATATGGAATTGTTAAAAGGGACTGTTAATTATAACAATTTCAAATTGGATACACAGTCAAGCTCAAGTCATGCAGCTTTCGTGTGCTTGTTTCGTTCTTGTTTCCTGAACGTAGATGTAGTATCAGTAAAAAAAACTTTGAGTGCCAACTTAAACAGTCAATGCAGGCAGTCAGGGAACCCCTTCTTCAATGCTCTCACCATAAAGGGTGTCCTTTGTACCTTTAGTCTGATTATTATTATTATCGTTTTCTCCATCTTATTATTTTTAAGTTTTCTCCATGGATCATCCACTTGTAGTCTTTTGACGAGATGTAACACGGTATCCAATTGTCTGAGATCCTTGTAAGCCACTGCAATGAATGGAATGCAATTTACTCGCCATCGGAATCTGAAAAGGTAAAATCTTCAACAATATCGTCTTCTGTGTCCAGTTTGGGCTTTTTGGCATTCCCTTTTGATCCAGCATTCTGTCCTTTCTTTTTCATTTCTGTTACTTTACCTTTTTTATCGTTCTTCTTTTCTTTTCCCTGTTTGGGTTTCTTTGCGTCTTCATCGCTGCTATCTGCGTCCAATGCATCCTGTCATTAAAACAATAGAGGAATCATACAAAGAAAACCAGGGCGCCAAGAAAATGGGGACTATCAAACGGGACAGGGAAACGAGCACGATTCCCTGTTATCAGATTATCATGACACGAATAGAGTAAATCTTGATTTTATATTAATTACATTACTCGTGATGGATAATGTAGTGTATGTAGACGAGCACGGATCTGTGCCTGGAAGTGTGACTGGTGATGTGGAAGTGGGATTGCAGTGCAGTGGACGGGTTGATCCCGTAGTACACTAAAAGCAATATCAAAACAAATTGTTGCTATGAATTAATCATTGAATGATTGCTGGAAAGATATGACAAGGAAATCAGAGTAAAGAAGGAATAAGATAAGACACAATAAAGGAAAATGCATCCTCCGATCCCGAAGATGAAACTTAAATCCTCTTTTAGTCATGGAGGACAGTGTCATGACTGAATGAGACGAATCCATGACGTTCACTTCGTAATTGTATATTTGTCTCTTTGCTAGGGTTACTATGCGACTATGAGGTCATCTAAAGACAATATACTCATGATTAGCGAGAAATGACGAAAAGGAACATCAATCGGAACGCTACTCACCCGGGCACTTTTGGCTGTAGAACGAATTTTATCCTGTTAAAAAGCGAACCTATCTTTACTTTTAGCAATTATATATCTTAGACCACGAGAGCGCGAGCCAATACATGCATTAATAGAGTGTACGAGATATGGCAAAGACCAAAGGAATGTAATGATAATGTAACTACCACACGATGAATGAAACAAACAAACACAAAGATGCACGACTCCATTCTACAGAAAAAAGGAACAAACAAAATACTGTGTAAACAAACAACTTAAATGACCACGTCATTGACAATATATGAACAGAGCTCTCCGACGGCAAGAGTTAGAACAAGCAAGCATTTCTTTGCCAATTCGAAAGATTTAGTTGTCGAAATTGACACAAGATTAACAATACGTACAATATCTTTGAGAAACGTCACCTGCTACTCCAAAAAATAAAAGACAAAACAAAAGGTAACCTCGTCATTTTCCCTTTGTTGTGTTGCTAACATTGCTTCTCTTAGTTTTTTCCAGCTTTCGTAAAATGTCTGCAATCGGCTTGGCTGGATTTTAAGCTCACTCTCCCAACGTCTCTGCGAATAATAGGATACACAAATGTTAAATTAAACTAGATAAACTATTTCGGCATTAAAATAACCATAATGAACGGAAATGACCATATTATTGATAATGCAAGGTGTTAGTGGCAGTTCGACTTAGTAAGTGGGTACCATACGTCATTTCCATAAAACGACTGGATAAATGTCCAAGTTTCATACTTCAGATTATGAAGCATAAAGTCAATCAAAGAAATTAACTTACGTTTTCTACAGGCAGACGGAGAGGGGGTAGACGTAGGTAAATGGCAGAAGAGAAATTTTAGTCACTGACCACCTAAGCTGTAAAACTGTTAAGGATTCTTATGTTTCGTCAGATGTGAAAACATAAAGACCTAGCAACAAAGGGAACTCTTCTCTTGAGTGTAATTCCAATCGTGACCCAATAATCGACAATAAAATTAGTGATAGCAACTTATCTTTACTTCTTGTACTTACAACTTGATTGATGTCCTTCGGGCTGAACGTAACACCTGACCTCTTGTGCGTTACATCTTGTGCTGTTTCTTCTAACTAAAGAAATATAGATAGATATATGTTCTAAAAATTCTTCATTCTGAACATTGTCGAAGTGATTAGAACTTATTTGTTTGAATACGATTGAGTCGTGTCCCCCTTATCTCGGGCTACGATTGTAGACATGCCTTTTTCGTCATGGAAACAGGATAAGGTTCACGTATGTGGACGTGTATGGCTAAGAGCCACATCAGATTCTCTTGTGCGCCAAATTAAATTAAAGACAGCGATGGACCAACTCCTCGTGTCTCTCTTGCCTAATTCTTTACTGCGTCTAATGTATTCTTCTATATTTCAATAAATTAAATATCCCGCCTCTTATAATTAATGAGGACTTCCTCTCCAAGACCTACGTGAGACGAACTTTTTGTAGCATTGTTTATATAATTATTATATGCTGTTGCAAAATAAGCATAAAAAATAATTGACATCATACCTTTTCAATAACTTGTTTCATCTGCTTTGTAAACTTCGTAATTTTGCATGTTTTATTGAATTTTCTAATCTACAAAAACCAAAAATCATTCAAAATGCTACTGCTATCCCGGAATTAGTACTACATGAGCATAAATCTAAGGGGTCTAAGCGGTGCTGATGCGCAAATTAGTACTCGTTGTGTACCTTTGCCTCTCATACTCAGGGCTATTTGCTTTCTCCAACACTCTTTAACCTTCTAGTTGAGAACACGATGCAAAAGGCACTGGAACATCATCAAGGTACAGTAAAAGTTGGAGGACAAGCAACCAGATGACATCGACTTGGTAGCAGGAACAGCACAGGAATTGCAAGAATTATACGCGGGTTAAGAATGCAGCTGTTGTGGAAGTCAGCATTGAAAAGAGCAAGTTATTAGTGAACAAATGCGGACCAAGGAGCAACAACAATCAGAATGAATAATGAAGAGCTTGAGGAAGTACAGTTTTAAGGACATAGGATCCCTAATCATGCATGATGGCAGAAGTAATAAAGAGGTGAAACAACGTCTGAAAATGGTAACGGCACAAATGGCAAAACTTGATAAAATATGGAAGAGCCAGATCTCTACTAAGACCAAAGTCAAACCATACAGAAGTCTGGTAGTGTCCATTGTAACTTACGCCTGTGCATCATGGACTCTCTCAGAAGATTTAGAGAAAAAGCTTTCGAAATGAAATGTTTCCGATGCATACTCCGAATAACATACATAAAAAGGAAGATGAAAGCGTTTGTATGGAGGAAGGTAGAAACAGAAGCCGATAAACAAAAATCACTGCTGGAGTCCATCAAGAAGAGAAAGCTGCAGTGGTTCAAAAATGTATCACGGCATAACTGTTCGGCAAAGACCGTATTGCGGCAGGGAAAAGGGGCAGAGTACGGCACGAAAAGGGGCAGAGGACGGCAGGGAAAAGGGGCAGAGGACGGCAGAGAATAGGGGCAGAGGACAGCAGAGAAAAGGGGCAGAGGACGGCAGGGAAAAGGGGCAGAGGACGACCAAGAAAGAGCTGAACTGAAGACATAAAGAAGTGGACAGGGAAAGGAGTACAACAAAGGAATGAGGAGGCACATGATAGACAAAGATGGGCAAGAATTGTACAGACTGTTGCTGTTGAACAACCCCCACGATCGCCACGGTCATGGGATGAACTGAACTGAATTGAGCATAAATACACTTCACAATAATCAGTATTAAGGTCATACCCATACGTATTTCCAGTGCCAGTTAAAATTATGCCTTAACAATCATAGTGTTCACAATCATGTCCATAAGATCAATGTCACACCACACGAATTTACAATCCAAATACACGTCATCGCTAAGATATATCAAGCATAGGCTCAAAGGTAAAAAATTCAAATCCTTACTCGATGACACGTTGGAAATATCAGCTCCGGGAACGCAATAGATGAAGAATGAATACAGTAATGCTCCAACAGTACATCACAGATATTATCGATAATAACCTCCTGTTAAAATCAGAAAGAAATATTAAAGACCGGCTTACCTAAATGAATTAATTTGCCCAAACGTACAAACACATCACACAATATTACTTTTTCAACCGCAACATAACGCAACAGTAAACGCCTTTGTAAGCTTGCAGTCCGCTGCGAATTTTACAGAGCATTCAAAGACAAAAAAGTAATGGACGTCACCTAAGGTGCTTTGCTGCTGGAGGTTAAATTAATGACGATTCTCCTTTCATGTGACAACATAAACTAAACAAAAACGATGGGGTGGGGTTGCAAAGTCTCTTGAAAGTAAACGTAATGGCTATACAGAAAGTGATATAATGTGCAGGAATGTAACCATCATCACTTCACATGTCAGGTAGCCGAAAACCATCTGATCTTGACGGAGCAATCAAACTACGTTTTCAAAGGAGAAAACATGGGAAGATATTTTATCAAGAAGTGAAAGCCACCTTTCTGTACATGTTGAAAGACAGCAGCACATATATATACGAAAAATGTAATACAAGAAAGCGTGTAAACACTCACTTTATAAGCGTTTGTTTGCAAATCACCCTTGGGTACTTTCAAGGAATATTGAATGCTGGGTGGCTTTGATGTTGATGCCTTTGATTTCTTGTTAAACTCTGGCGATTCTAGGATCTGATGGAAAGAAAAATGTATGCTCACTAAGACTAACTAAGAAAGCAATATGCCAAGGTGTAAGCAACAAGCGTAGATTAAATGACTTAGAATTTTGAAATATGCCATCTGCAATACAACATGAGCATCCTCAGTACCAGCGTACCGTTAACCAAACAGTATTGAACTGCCATTAGGACTAAACCCCCAAAACGTTAAAACAGGAAAGTAGCCGACATAAATATTGGCTTGCACAAAAGACTACGGAAATGGTTCATCATGTCCCACTCCATGGCACTTGCAGTAGAATGGCGGCTATTCAAGGCCTCTTTAAACAGTTTCTCGTAATAAAGGCCGTTAAGTGCACCCAAGGTGGAAACTTTTATCGAGACGCAACGCTTGACCTCCTTCCCAAATTCTAATACTGCTGCCAGACAATTAAACAAAAAACGATGCTCTGGTCTCGTCTTCCTCACTTGTCATTGTGACAGGAAAAATCAACAAACCTTGTGATTTGTAAACAGGAGCCAGGAAAGCTCGATGCTTTTAAGTTATACGCCTTATTATATACCAAACATGCAATTTGAGTTGGGTCTGACTGTATCTTAATATTTCGTATTCTCAGCTTGCAATGTTTTTTAAATGTTTCTTGAAAAGAGCCCAGTTTAAATTCCTTTTTTGGCATTTGCTTGTTGAAGATATTGCAATACCTGTCTCTATTTCCAGAACAAGAAGGAACGTAAATGATTGTAACTGAGTTGTTTGAATTCTACATATCTTTTGGAGTTATCTACAGAATGTCACTAACCTGTCATTCCAACATTTTCTCTTTCGAAATTTTAGAGATTTAAAAAATATTGTTCATCAGGAGTTCAGCCTGTACATGTTTCTTAAATGTTCCTTAATACCTTCTAGATTCGAGCCTCCTGTTTCTTATACATACGTTTCTTACATAAGTATACGTGTATTGCATAAAAGAAAGATGCCAAGAAATTGGAATCTTACCTCAAGTATAAATGAAGGGACTGGAATAAATACATCCGTTTTAGCAGCCAACATATTTAAGGACCGGAGGCAAAGAAATCTTAACGGATAATACTTCATAGTTGGGACGAGCCTAAAAACAGGAGATCAGTTATAATGTAAGAGACTCGGTGCGGTGCATACACCTACTCTAGCACAAACCAGGCTCACAGAAACACGATACAGCCTAAGGAATACACACAGAGCGCAAATAGACAGGAAGAAATAAAACGTAAAAAGAACTTCACTGGCACCCGCAGCCAAGAAATATGATGGATCCTGAGATGCGTCGATGAATTGGCTACTTTTTTGTCTCTGATGTATTGACTGATAGATTGTTCGATCGTTCCGTCAATGGCTTGAGGGTTGGATAGAAGGTTGGGTGCAAAGATGGGCGGCCATATTGTCACGTAATGATGGTTGAATGACGGATGATGGAAATAATAAGACATACATAATGAAAAGGGCAGTCTGTTACCTTATAACACTAAGAGTTACTTGGACGATGGGGTAAATCAAGGGAGATAATGTATCACAGTGGAGTTCTGCTACAGCTCTTGTCCACAGCTGAAGGCAGCTAATAAATTGCCAATTGTAAATTGCTTTAAAAGATTCCTAGACAAAAACAGAGACAATAATTACACGTAGGTTTGCAACAAAATCCCATGGGTTGAATATATATTTGTCATGAGTAAGCATTACCACAATCACTCCATTAAGTGGGCGCCGACGGGGGTCGAAATACACCATTCTGTGACGTTTCTATTTAATCTTAATCAGAATACTGGTTTTATATATATATACGTACACATACATACATACATACATACATACATACATACATACATACATACATACATACATACATACATACATACATACATATATACACATATATATCAAGGTAATATAGACAATACAAACGTCTGCTCTGCTTGTATTTGTTTAATCTGATCTGAGTTGAGTGCTACTGCCACAATATAGAAAGGGTGGGTGGGGCTAAATAGCACTTGCCAAATAACTGTTAACAATGACGTAAGAGCTCATAATGCCAAAAATGTGTATTTAACATCGAAGCACTATTCGTGTGACAAGCAATTTTTGACTACAAGGGTGATTTTCACAGTTCTGTCTTACAAAACATGATTTACAGTTAGGAGGATTGCAATAGTACAAGTTCAAGCAGTACAATACACAGAGGGTTGTGCCACTGTATACATAAGTGTCTTCTCGACAAACAGGTAAGGATCTGAAGTGCAAAGGAAGCTCTACAATCTTCATTTTCGGCTCTTGACAATTTACAACAATCTTCTCCTGATGGAAGCCTAAGTTACTAATACAGCCTCCATACGAAGAGTTCTGGTTTATACACAGGAACAGAGGTAATATTTTTTAAAGTACGAATAACTTCCAACAACAACTGAATGCGTCGCACATCCTTTCCCAGAATCATAAACCAAGAAAAAAACGAGAGGGTTGCTAACACAGCCTGGTTGACTAAGTAATAAAAGCAAAAATTGCTTGTATACAATAATCAAAACAATCATTTTTCATGACGTGAGCCTAAATTTTCTAGCCATAAAAAAGGCATCGCAGAACTCGTCAACAGTTCATTAGGTAGATAGCGGCGTCACTGTATATTACCTTCTTTTTATCCATTATTGCATTCCTTAGGTGGATTGCCATTTGTCGTATGTAGACAAAACCATGCTGATATGCAATATTGACATCCAATGAAAAGAACTCGATAAGAGAATTTTGCATAAACACCAACATTGACCAACTTTTAGCAGTGACAAACTTGCTGTTCTTTACATAGCCCATGTACATATTCTTAAAAAGAAAGAAGTCGAGTTCATGCAAGAAATGTTGATAAATACATAATTCAACAGTCGTTGTGTGCAATTTGAAAATTAAAAACTGCAAATCTGTGCTAAAAACATACTGTTTTTTCCTCCTTATCAGAGACATGTTTTTTCTGTATTGTTTATTATTTTCTAGTCTAGATCTTTGTTTCTAATAAAAATGTTGTCATTGAGCTATACTTAACAGAAAATGTAAGACCGATACTGGTGGACCATTCCCCCGTCGCGTAGCACAGTAAGCCTCCAGACGACAGACTATATAAGTAGATATTTACACTTTCATAGGTCCAGATCACTAAAGCAATCTCTAGCCTAGGACATTATCTTGCTAGTGTCGCTTAACACTTAAGATGCAAAAGCTGCATAAACAAAAACAGTAAAAGCAAAAACCTGAGAGTCATACCTTTAAAGTAAACTCAAAGAGCATGGGCATCAACAGGGCACATTGACGTATATTTAGAAATGCGAGAACGGACACGTGTTCCTCCCCGGTGGACCACATTCGAATAAGACGCTGTAAAATGGCACAAGATTATGAATAACTTGAAACATTGAAGACTGTAACGTCAAGAGCTGTTTACATTAAGATTTTTATCATTTAACGCCAGTTCATTAATTGACTCAACTGGACACAAATGCGAAATAAAGAAAGTATTATCAGAGACGTTCCATACACACAGCTAACACAAATTCGATAAATGGACTTGGGCTCCTAGCATGACTACACATATCCTTTGGTCAGGATTGACGATATCAAAGCACTGTTATCTGGAGTACATTCACGAGGGGTCCCATCAAGGAACAGAACAGAACAGAAATTTTATCAGTAGGCCAAGGGCTAGGCTTTTTGCCTACCAAGCTTACCTTTCCTTCACATACTGGAAATGAGTGCCTTCATGAACCCCAAAACGATAAGCCCCGGACAATAAAACATCAACTTTTGCAAAATGGCGCTATGGTAAGTCAGTTAAATGCGTAATTTCGATAGAACGATTACCATTCGTACTTTGTCACCGTAGTCAGATCTTATTGTTACTTGTCTTCAACATACGCTAGTTGGACTCAAACCAAAAATAAATAAAAGGTCATAATTAGCACCGTATATTATAAGGAATAATGTAAATAATCAGCAAAATCACCTGTCCGGACATTTTGCTGTTAAACATAAATTGCAACGCATCCTCTGACACAATGCAAAATATTACATGACAAATGTTGAAAACAAACGTACCTTAATGAGCATTTTGATAATCTTTGGAAAGCAAGCAAAATAGGGGCACATCTCCTGTGTGTGCTTTAAAACAACCGCCAGCATGTTTGGATCTGACATTTGTCGTAAAAGCTAAAAAAAAAAAAAAATATATGCACCCGTCGCTGGAAGGTAAGCAGTCAGGTATCTAAAAAACACGTTCTTCAGCAACGCATTATCAAAAATCATATATTTTTTAAAGTGGCATTCTGCTATATATCCTGGCTTTGAAAATTACCTTGGAAAGCAGGACTACTCCAACTGTACAATTTGGCTCATCAAGGGTGTTATCAAATTCTCAGACAGAAAAATACCAATAGCTAACTCAAAAACAAATTAACTTTTTTGATAATATTATCACATCTGCGGTCTTCACTTGTTAAAAACTAGAACAAACTACATAAATAGGTCTATATTTTATCGCATGACTTCGAGACCCCTGAGAACCTATGCAAACATTCCTATTGTATCAGAGACGAATGACTAAAACGATCCAGAACGTATTTTCAATGGATGTCTTACAGTGGCAGACGAAGACGTTGGTTCATCCAAAACAAGAATCTGAGGATATTGCTATAAAAGTTCCATAAATATATATATAGCTCTCATAACTTATAATGACCTTCTTTCGATTCGATTACTAAAACAACGTTACCTGCAACAAATCCTTGAGATAATTATGCACATCCCGCTTGACACTTGACCAATTTGGATGAGTTGATGGTAGGGCCATCCTAGGTTAAAATAATATTGTTACACACCTAAGGCATGCTTAATAACGGCTAAATGGAACGTGCTATTAGATGTAATGGGCATATGATCTAAGATGAAAGCAGAAATGTGAAGCCACAGGGCGCCAGAGGACGTCAAGGTCGACAACCACTAGAAAATCGATGCGAGTGCAATTCCACTGTGCTTTTAATATGAATGTTTTATCATTCCTGGGGCACAAACTAGTAATCCATACAGACTTATAGCCTATAAACAAAACAAAAATGTTGGAAGCGCCAAAAAGTTTAACTCCTGAGGTAGTCATACTGGTGCTATCATCCCATGGATGCTGGACTTTAAAAATGCGTCTGTATCCTGGTATGGTGACTAAGGCCATTCATGATGCAGACGAGTGACTCGTGATGTTACTGCGGGCAAATGTTACTGTACAGTAAAAAGGAAAGCAACAGAAGACAACTATGAAAAACTTCTATCTTTTTGCTTAAGTCGATAATTGTCACTACAAAATTTTATCAAACTTACTTGACAGTGACTAAGGCCATTGTTAACGGTTAGCAAAGGGCCTGGGAATTATGCAAACGTCAGAGAACATAGAGAGGAGGCAGCAACAACGTGTGAGACTACTGATAATTACGTACTTAAAAACTAAAGTGTAAATGGAAAAGGCACTAGGTAAAGAGAGCAAGATATTGACGTCACACGTTCTAATTAGTGCAAAATATAAACAATAAATTGAGCAAAGAACCAACCGTTTGCCTGATTTAGCTTTAGTATCATTCTTCAGATGATGTTGAAGAACTCGAAAGGTCGATTTGAGACACAGCTGTGTGAGTGCGTTGAAAGCTACAGATAAAGAAACCGCACAAAATTATTCATCTCGAATACCAGCGGTATGAAAGGGCAGCCTTATGAAAGCATCCAATCTTAAGGAGCAATTATCATCGCCAATACCGCCCTTTATTTACAAAATAAGGCATTGAAGGCAATTTTCGAGATTTAACTGAACACAAACTCGATATAATTTGGCAGAGGAACCGGTGCAAAGAATCAATATTACCTCCATCCTTGTTTTACTCCCAACCCAGAGCAAGTAATATATATCAAAATGTCAGTATTAATCGCGTAGTAAAATTATCAAATCTCAGAATTAACCCGTCCCACCTTGAAAACAAATTATCTCTATATCAATATATCATAAACCAAGAATTAGCAACTCTAGCCCCTGGGGGGTAACAACAGTGTATGCTACTTTAATTTATCTTCATCATTCCTTTAGACAGAAAATCAAGGCAACGAGGGGAACTAATTCGATTCTGCAGTTATCAGTAGCTTTAGAGGTAGTGATCATGGTATGTCACTTTTGTAGACTATAGGTTGATTTGGCAAATACAAGGAAAGACTTTACGGGCAGTGGACAAATGTCAATTGCCAATGAACAATTTCACGGTGTACTTCTACTGATTTCCGCCTTTCTGACCAATCTAACAATTTAAACGAAAAACAAAACAGTAGAAGTAGCAATTTGTCTTCATGTAACTGTCAATGACTTCTTAACTGACCTCACATGTGTCTCTCCAAAATATTCAGAAGTCTTCCCATTCCCTCACTTGATACTAGTGTACGCTGGTGTGTTTCATTGTACGACAACCTACCTCTGCAGTATCTCCCCTGTCAATTATTTAGCTCCTTTCCAGTTACTTCCTCTCCATCAATCTACGATCTATCGAACCTAACCACTTTCCTTTCAATCATTTTCTACGGTCATCGGTTCTCAGTTACCGAGTTGCACTTATAGTTACCTACATTATATTTCAATACATTTTTGACCACCATTGGAAGTCAGATCTCGAAAAGTGAGGATATACTTTAATATTTCAAAGTCTTATCGTCAACATCCACAGCATCAAGTAAATTTTCAAGTAAGTACTAGCTGTTAAAATAGTATTTCAGATATCAGTACAGTTTGTAAAATATCATCATTACGGTTTGGCCTAGTCAGCGACGATTAAGGAGGAAGTGATCCACGTTGACTATTGGCACGCCTATTGCTGATAAGGCCACTGTGGAACAGTCAGGCATGGCCGAAGCAACTTGAGCTGGAGACCTAGTCAGGGATTGATGACATAGTGCCACGGTTCTTCCTCCTGCACTCCTTGAGAGTGACCCTGTGGGTGTTCTCCACAGAGACAGCGTGGGTGATCGTGTGAACAGTCACGGTTCTCAGCTAGGGTAGGCAACTAATAGTGAATGATGTGACAGACATCAAGAGATTTTTTCTAGCAAGTACAAAATATACTATGAAGTTGTAAAAGAGGTCATCAGCTTCAAGTTCTTGGGATCCACAGTCCTTTGTAAGTAAGTGCATTACCTGCTGTTCCTTTGATCCTACTTTGTGAAACTTTATCGCCGTCTTCTTCAATTCCTGAGATTTCCATCATTGCGGAATGGAATGCTCTTAACACCTTTCGCAAATCGTGAACTGAGTCGTTCTACAAGTAAAGAACAGCCGCATTTTAATAAGACGTGTTAATTTAGTGGATTTCATATCATATAAATGTATACACAAAATTTAAATATTTAAATATATTCGTAAATTGTGTCTTTATTTGTAACAAATGCTTAGAGTAGGTTGTTGCTTCTTCTTCACTTTCGACTTCATCCCTTTGTCAGGGGATCACCACAGCGGATACGAGTTTCCTTGACCACCCAGCCGACCCTTAGTAATGAAGGTGGCCGGCTTTGGCCAAGGCCAAGGCCACGACCGATTCGGCATGGTTTATCTTCTATTCGTCTGCATCATGATTTGGCAAGCTGTTTTACAGCCGGGTGCCCTTCCGACCTCTTTCAGTCGCCTTATAACACAGGCAGAGGATACGTTTGGTCGATTTGATTGGGGTTCTTTTTAGCCCCGGAACCCAGACGGGTTACCTACTTAAAATATCGCAAAAGATACAATGCCACACAAGTTTACTTAAACTAGAAAACCATTTACTACAAAATGGCAAGATTCAAGCACAGTTTCTGCTTCCCAACGTCTCCAAAAATGGAAATCTACAGGTTGTTGATGCTAAGATCTGGAGATCACGGAGTTTTACTTCTTCCAAGATAACAGATTAAAGGAAATGTTTAAAAACACGTTGTGACACGCACCAATGTTGTTTGAAGCGATTAAGAGGATGTCGGACAGTTTGCTAAATAAATCACGGCAAAGAAAGTATTTAAGTAATTTTGTAAGCTAGATGGCTTCCGAATAATTTTTGTACCCCTGGCTTTAACCATGATAACATAGTCACTTCTCAATGTTATATCTGGTTGATGCCTAACATTACACTTTATATGATATCTTTGAGTCAATATGCTACCATCGCTAAACTTTAAATGACTAGATTAAAATCACAAATGAAAGAAGCCCAACATTATAGCAAGAGTCAATAAATAACGGAGTTTAATTAAACTTGTGTCAATGTGCGTTGAAAATCCTTACACCGCATTTTGACGCTTTATAAGCACTTATGCGATACTGTATGCGAGGTAATTCCTTGAGAAAAGTAGAGGTGGACCTCTTTATATATCAGATAGCTGGATTGTAATTTGTTTTTATCGCAAATGTACATGATCTTGAAAAGACGATACGTCAAAATGAGTTTTGGGTACAACTTCTCAAGAAGGAGAACGGAATTCTTACTGTTAAACTACAACAAACTGAAAGTGAGAGGTCACGTGAACCTAATAGGTACATTAACAGGTACTCAGTGTGTTATTTTATGAGACTGTAGTTATTTCTTTGTTCATTATCAATGGCCACAATTAAACATGCAAATCTTGTGTGTAGCATAAGTTACAACGTTGCCAAGTAACATGTAATATTGTCTCGACGGCATTTTGTACAGCCAAACTAGGTTTCCAGTTAACATTCAGCCTTAAATACGGCTGTTCTATTTTATTTATAGTGACAAGGGGCTTTCCTATTCAATTATCAACAAAACCTTTACAACTGGTAACTAACCTCCAAGCCATAATCGCTTAAAAATCAACATAGCATGCTGATGATTGGATTTTACATAATTCCTTGTCTATCGCCTTGAAAATTTGCGACATTGCGCTAAAATCATACTTAAAAGCTTTTTTCGTC
>JANTCA010013290.1:0-26410 GCA_024741275.1 Chironex yamaguchii | reverse complement strand
CATAGGGTCTCAACAACCAGCTACCAAGCCATAGGGTCTCAACCACCAGCTACCAAGCCATAGGGTCTCAACCACCAGCTACCAAGCCATAGGGTCTCAACAACCAGCTACCAAGCCATAGGGTCTCAACCACCAGCTACCAAGCCATAGGGTCTCAACCACCATGTTACAAACGTCCGAAAATTTTATCAAAATCAGTCTAATGATTCAGCCAACAGGTAAGAAACACCAAAACCAATGCCACCATAAACACATCCTCCACATTGGCAGAGGTAACCACTTGTTATTTTGCAGGATATACATGGACTTAATGAAATATAACATGGCTATTACTTGGAAACAGAATATAAGTAGCATGATTAAGCAATTTAATAATTGTCCCAGTTTGCTAGTAGCACTGCTAAATAAGAAGCTTATTTATATCCTCCCGTTTTGGAAGTAATAAATAGTATTTTTATCCTTAGAGCAGTTACGACTAGGATTGGAGTCCCAGAGAAACATTTTCAAGAAACTTTTTCTCCATTTTCCGCAAAGTCTATCAAAATATTAACAAAGTTTCAGAAACGTTTATGTATGTTTGAACTCGCTGGGAAAGCAAGCTGTAGATAAAGAGATAAAAAACGTTTTCAAGGACTCACGGAAGACGTATCTACTTTTGCAAATAGTCATTTCACGTATTTTTTTGAAAATGAATTTAACTGCTTAAGTGCATGAATTCCCCTCTTTTTTTTCAAGAAGAACCTTAGAGTTGTTTAAAACTAACGAACGTAAAAGCTGTTAGAAGCACTCTTAAAGCGCAAACCTCTGTAAACCCAATGTTATGGGATTTCCAGTATTCTGAATATTCATATCATGTACTACTAGACGTCATGGTAACATGGGCTTTCCCTCAAAAAGGTCCACCACTAGCTGTGGTTTTATGCAGTTATCATTACCAAAAATGACCGACAAAAATGTCTTGCGTTCTTGAGCACTTTCGAACTTGATCTCATTGATTATTGTACTTAAGACCCCGTCCACACGTATCCGGATATTTTCGAAAAAGCAACTTTCTTATCCGTTTTCGGCTTTCGTCTACACGTATCCGCCGTTTTCGATCACCGAAAACGCAACTTTTTCAAAATGCTCTCCAAAGTGGAACTTTTTAAAAACGCCATATTCTCGGATACATCTGGACGCAAATCTTTTTGAAAACGGATAAAAAGTTGCGTTTTCAAAAATATCCGGATACATGTGGACGGGGCCTAAGTGACTAAATGCATTATTCAACATATTTTTAAATCTATAGTTCTGTTGACAAAGTGCTAATGATGATACCACGGCTCCTTTACGGGTGATTGCGTAGCGCGAATGATGAATAATACACAAAATTTGTAATTTTACTGCTTATGTGGTCCATAAAAATGCAATGGTCTAACTGTGTGATAGAATGGTTTGATTTCACGTCCCCTTAAGATACAAGATTTCATATGCTTTTTCCTTTTTTAATATCTTTTCTTGAGGTACTCTTTCTGTTACATTTTTGTCCTTGTCCGTCAGCAGTACACCATTCATTAATCATGGTGCTTTACCTATTTCTACAAAGTCTGCCAATCTCTCTCTCATTATGCATCCTTTTCTTCTCCAAACTTTCAAGTTCAGTACGCTATCCGGTTCATAAATTCTTCATATCACTATTTTTATCAAATCGTTGTCCATTGACATTAATGTCGAGAAGGGGACTAGCCGGGGTCTATTGCCGGGCCAGGAAGTTGACAAGGACCCACGAAAAGTTTTGTTAATACTAGACAATATTAATCAAGAAGCTTATTGGATGCTCATTCATGAATCATTTAGCCAATTATTTGCTTGCCAGTTTATTTTACTATTTAGCCTTGATTCTACTGATTTTAGACATTAATAACTGTTATTGTTTGGAAACATGAAAACCCATAAAGTATCATATTTTAGCTTTACATTGCTGTTGACTATTTTTATGCTCACGCAGCGTAATTTCAGTACTTTCAAAAACTTGAGTTTTATTGCGTCCAGTTCTTAAATTTTATACTCACGAGGGCCCGTATATTTTATAGCCCTGTGGTCCGAGCTGGCTCTCGAATGACCTGCCCATCGACTGTATGTTCTGTCATGTACGGAATGTCTTCTATTTTCCACGTTAGTCTCTTTTATTAAGCGTACTTTATCTAATCTAAGTTTCCTTTGGCTGCTGGTAGATTGTTATACACAGATCTTACAAATATTTCAAATGATACTCTTTTTTAACATTTTTTATTATTTGATCGAATTGTCTGCAAATCTGGTTTGCTTGCAGTTCGTCTGTAGTTCTCAAAGTCCATAGTTCAATGAGAATAGAAATAGCAGTAAGCAATTAACATAAGAAAGCCGACAGAAGACTCAGCAAAGTGATGCAAAAAGCGTTTTCTTTACATTACAGACGAAAGTAGATAATGGTATATCATTTTAAATTCTTTTTTAACAATGAAATCATCTAAATAATTGTAAAGATCTTCAGTTAGTTTTA
Organism: Chironex yamaguchii; assembly: GCA_024741275.1. Classification (NCBI taxonomy): domain Eukaryota; kingdom Metazoa; phylum Cnidaria; class Cubozoa; order Chirodropida; family Chirodropidae; genus Chironex; species Chironex yamaguchii. Next base: position 23,889 of record JANTCA010013290.1, on the reverse strand, counting down.
CGTTATGTTGGTATACAGAAGTGTGTCATGTTTGACGACCATTTAACCAGGTCAGTTTACTCTGTATCTCACATTCCCTATCTCTTATAATGTCTGTTTTATATCAGCACCAGTCGAGAATTGCTTGGTGTGTGACCACCTCCTTTTTCAGTAGGACACTGTTACACATTTGCAAACTTTGGACATACCAGGTAACTAATGTCGCTTTCAAGTTCCATTAAAACCCGTTTGCTTTTCATTACATGCAGATGTGTTTCTGCAATTTGTCTATTGGGGCGGGCATGTTTGGTAGACAAGTTTATGATTTTACAAGCCAATGGAGAAAGTTCCAATCTCCGTCTAAAGACTAGTATTGAGGAAAAACTAGTGGAAAATTACTGTAAATAAGAGCTCAAGTCCTTGTAAATTTCCTAACATATGGTAATCAGTTACGTGCGATAAATATTATGATACTCTATATATATACATTCTCTGAAGTGTAATATCTTGATCAAGCATTAACTAGGCCACCGATGACAATACCAGACGATATTCACGACTTTTATCATTGACATTTTTTAAATGTTGCAATATTGTCTTTTATAAATCAAAGTTTATCAAACTCACAGCATTTGGCTGATGTTGTTCATGACCTACATAGCAGAGACTAGCCTGGAATAGAAAATAACCATTTTAAAAAAGTAAATTCGTCTAGATGCATACCACATTTTACCTTGATTGTAAAATATAGTGTTGTTAGTCAGATGAATAATAAGAATCAAGGTCCACTTTGCGCAACAAGACTGTGATAGATTTTGACAGCGAGAAGAAAAGCATTTGGAACAAGCTCCCCAATCACCTGATATCATAGCAGGATAAGGAGAAAAGTTACAACTTTACTTTCATCTCGGGGAGGAAAAAAGATTTATCTACAAAGTTTGGATTCGTGGAGGAAACGCAAAACAGCTCAAGACAATAACACAGACTAAGAGCTGTTTCAAAGGTTAGATATTGGAAACTTGAAGCAAAGTGCTCTATTACCGTTAGACCAGCATGAACTCTTACAGCAGAGAACGTTTCAAATTGCAGCATACTTTATTAAACTTTTGAAATAACAATTAACGTTCTGAAATTTCATCCGTCCATTACCACTTTGCAGGAACATAAAGCGTCTGCTACCGAGGGCTGATTCCGCAACAAGAAGTCAGTGCTTGCAAGACAGTATAGAGAGATGAAGGTAAGTTCTTGGTTTTTATTACTAAAATTCTGAATACAGAAATCTTAAGAGCATTACTTAGATCTTGATATTCAAGGCTACTGTAATAGAGAGATGGTTTTCAGTGCAGTGGTTATCTATGGGCTGTGGTGGCCATGCTGAAGGCGTTGCCTGATGAGTGACATAGCTTTCCAGACTTTGTTGAAATCAAACTAGCTTGCGTATTTGGTAATATCTTCCAGTAATTTTGGAAGGTAAAGTACTAAGCTACTAGTATTGAATGCTAGGCTACAATAACATTGATAAATGCCTGAGAAATAATGGCATGCTTTCCATGATAGTAGTTTTTATGTTGAGTTTTCTGTTGTCTATTAATAAATTTTGCCGTCGGGTCAATGTCGGTCATATAAACAGAGCAGTTTTGTACTCTAAACTTCTGTACTTCTTTCCGCATTCCATTAGCCAATTTCATCTACTGCAATGGTCAGGTTTTACTGGACAAACTTAATACTGTAGCTGCTAAAATTATTTTAAACATGTGCTCTTAACGTTGCCGACATAATTATAGACGTCGGACCACTTTTGTACAATGAAAATTGCCATTTACACTTCCTCTAATAAATAAAGTTTCATATTTTTCAAACGTTGCTCCAAGTTTTGACCTGGGGCAAGAAAAAGTGATGAAATTTTGGGGGTGATTATTATCATTGTCTGGATCCAAGAATTTTTAAAGTATTCCTTAACATTAGGAAATAGGATAATTGTTCGCTTTTGTGCATATAGCTTCAGAAACAAAGTCAAAGGGAAATTTGACGTTGCAAATTGATACTTTAATTTACGGAGTGCGTATATAACGCAATCAAAATGGGACTACAGTATGTTTGACTGGAATGACAATATCTCTGGTGGAGTTTTGCGCTCTGAGTTCCTTCCTAATGTATGATTGTAAGAATGTGGTCAATTTCTTTTATGAGCACAGCTTGAATTCGTATTGCTGTTTTTTTCGTCCTTTTCTCTTGGATTATTTGCTTCTAAACTGCTTATGGTATTCCATACCTTTTTCTTTTGCATGCATCCTTTGTTTACGATATGAAGTCTTTTACGGTTAATGTCAGTGAAGAGACTAGGCTTCTAACTATGACGTGGGCTACGCCCCAACGCCTTCCCGCCAAATTAGGTTTAGTTTGGTAGTAGCATTACTTCCTCATTCTACCTATCCTGAGACTTCTATCTTGAGCGTCCATTATGCTGTCTAAAAACATCTAAAACACATAAACTTTAATACCATGACGGTGTTTATTAAGAGACCGTGATTATTGTCTGATAGTTTTGGACCTTCCAAAGAGATGTTTGTCTTACACAAACATCTCGTATTTGAGAACAAAATTTTTGCAAATATGTATACAAAATACATAATTATTGTATTAATTTGAAATATATCATGCAGTTTGCACTTCATGCAATTTATCCAGCAGGTTATTGACAGGGTATCACAATGTGTATTTTCACTTTATTTTACAGCACTCAAAGTACTTGTTAGATAATGATATAAATAATTTTCTTCTGGTTCTTCTTTTTGTCATGTTTTAGCTTTCAACGATTATCATTTCTGCCCTGGTTTTGGGTGTAGTATTTGTCCTTGAAACGTCTGGTATGTATAATTCATATGATTTATTCTTAAATCACAATTAGCTACTAAGAACGAGATACTGCTAAGGGTACTTGCATTATTTTTCCATACAACACGGTGTTTTCCGTGGTTTATCATGCCGTCGTGTAGAAAGAAGTTCTTAATAGTTACATTAACTGCAAGATTAGATCAGTTCTATCTGCTGAACATGACTAGCTTCCGGGAATGAACTTGTAAGCTCTGATGACTAATCCAATGACCTTTGTAGCTATGGGGCTCTAAACTTGCATCACATAAACCTAGAGAAACAGCAGGCTCAGATCATCTAAGAAATTAAAAGGGAAGAGGACACTATGAATTCTCATTTTACTTTATTTGCTTGAATTAAACACGTCAACTACAAAAATACGAAGGGCGTGGTTATAAACTTAAATTTACACAACCAAATGATTCTTTACGCTCTATCAAATTAGTTTGCTTTAAATTGTTAGCAGATTTTTAATGCGAAATTCGGCACTTGTTTGTAAATTCTCTATCCTGCATTAATATAGGTGGTAAATATATTCGCAATATCATTCACGAGATGCAGCTTAACATTCTGTCTCCTTGTTAAGTGAAGCAAGGATGAAATTCTATACTTGGATTTAAATGGGGTAATTTTGAAAACGAGGACCACTCATGAAATGAAATATTTTCCATCATTAAACAATTTATATAGACATTTTGCTTAATGTCCGCTAAACCACGTTTGCTGAATTGATAACACGTGTTCATCCAGGAAAATGTACAAGATGCTGTCTCAAAGGCTGCGGATTGCTGCATTAGTAAGGGCGATCTAATCCTTTGTATTTTCCCTTAAAGTAGACTATAAATTCCCATAAGAAGCACTTTTCCTGAAGAAATTCATTCGGATGGTTGCATCAATATAAAAATACATATGACTGGATAAAAGTCAATTTTTGTGAAGTGCAAAATCTTTTGTTACTCAAATTGCTACTTGACCATTCATTCCAGCAATAGCTATAATTTGTCATAATTGGTATGATCTCGATAAAACCAAAAGCACTGTGCGGCAGACGGGACGCAGGAACCATGCAGGTATGCAGGAACATCTGCTTTAAACTATATTTCCAGTTGAAGAGACACCAAATCGGACATCCCTAGTACTACATCATTTAACTGGTTGGGCAGATTTAATATTCGTCTGCTGACTCAAATGTGATTTATTGGATTCTCACTCGTTCAGACAGAAATAAGAACCTATAAAATGCCTTCATGGATACTTTTTCCTGTATGATATTTCTCGCTCGCTTCCATAACAATTTCATAAATTCCTTATATGCTTGTTATTCAACTAGAAATAGAGACTACAAGTGCCTGCTAGTCCCATGGCACTGCATTTTTGTGAATAAAAATATTTCACCTTGAAAAATTGCCACAATGCGCTGTAAACATACTTAAAAGCTTTTCTTTCTGACACTCTTCAGAATATGAATCGTCAGAAAGGAAAGTATATGTATATGGCAACCATACTCTATATATACTCTATATATACATATACAATACATGGCAATTCGTACTCTGAAGCTTTTCTTCAGAATATGAATCGTCAGAAAGGAAAGAATAGCAGCTATTTATCCGAAACTTGTATCAAAACTAACCAATCGTAAACAAGAAAGGAAAAAGAAACAAAGAGAAAACGAAGAAACAAAGCTTTATTGGCAGAGTCCAAGTGAAAAATCGAACAAATTTTCAAGGCGATTTTATCACAAAAAGATTGTTGAAAACATTTTTGTTTTCTCAGCCTGTTTCTACTTTTATTCATAGACTTATCAGATGTAAATAGGAGAAGACCATTGCTTCTAAAGTATTTTTCCGAGTAATTAGCAATATTTTTTCAACTATGTACCTTGCTTCTTTCTATTACATGTTCCTTCTTAATTCAGTGATTAATCACATGGGTCTCGAAGAATTTTGTTTAAGGCTGTTAAAGTTATCATTTGTACCACAAATTATGATTCATGTGACTAGACAACTGCTGACGTAATACTGGTGTTCGAATCAACCAATGACATTATGAATACAGATGATCTTGTTGAAGTGAAAAAAGCTCATCTACAAAGCTTTCCGTCCGACCCTGATCACATAGATTTGTCAGAAAATGGACCAGGTCACAATGCAAAACTTGTAGTGTAAGTTAGGATTGAAAATTGACTCCAAGCAAGAAACAAACCAATGATTTACCAAGGGAAAACAAAGACAAGTAAACATTAAAGAAGAAACAAACACATGGCAAAAGCATATAAGTAAGAGAATTTGTTAACGCCCAAATACAAGTTACACATGTTAAAATGGAGCTGCAAACTCCAGTTGACTACAAACCTTGTATTGTGTTGTCTCAAAATTTTGAAAACCATTAGAATTTTATGCCATTAGAATTTTATGCCATTAGAATTTTATGCCATTAGAATTTTATGCCATTAGAATTTTATTAGTGTTGATGGTTACTAAAACTAGATTAAAACTTTAATATTGCTCCCAAGGTACCAAGCATAACACCAGTGTCGGCTGGCTTAGCCTCTAGACGATTTTTAAAGGGGCGTCAGATTAAGAAGCACCAAAAACTAGAATGCGTTCAGTCGCACTATTCTCGTCTACTACTCAGCACAATGTGCCATGTTTAAGTTTCCAAAGAAGCCGCTTTCAGGACATCCAAGGGCGCCTGCATTAAGAGTAAGCATCGTCTTTCTTTCTCTCAAGTCACATTCCTCATCTCCTGCAATAGTACAAGTTCCCATGATCTTCAGAAGCCCCTTAAATGTTTCTGCCAAGTAGGACTGATAAAGAAGCATTGACGAGACCTTTAGCTTTTCTAGTTAAATAGGATCTTCTACAATGGAAAGATACAGATGTCAATAATTGTGATGATGATGATCATCATCATTCTGAGCATGTTAAGGTGATGAGAATCATGTCGACGATGATGATAGTGATAGTGGTGATACCTTTGCCTAAGTTGACCATTTCGAAGATGAGGATCGTGTTAAGGATGATGAAAATCATGACGACGACGATGATGATGCGAGTAAAGATGTCTGCCAAAAGTTATAATTTCATAGATGAGGATCATGTTAAAGAAGATGAAAATCATGTAGACGATGATGATAATGCTAGTGGTGATACCTTTGCCTAAGTTTACCCTTTCGAAGATGAGGATCGTGTTAAGGATGATGAGAATCATGTCGACGATTATGATGATGCGAGTAAAGATGTCTGCCAAAAGTTATAATTTCATAGATGAGGATCATGTTAAGGATAATGATACTCATGACGACAACGACGATGATAATGCAAGTGGTGAGACCTTTGCCCAAGTTGACCATTTCGAAGATCAGGATCGTGTTAAGGATGATGACGATCATGACGACGACGATGATAATGCAAGTGGTGACAATTTCATAGATGAACAACATGTTAAGGGTTATGACAATCATGACGACGATGATGATGTTGCGAGTAAAGATGTCTGCCAAAAGTTATAATTTCATAGATGAGGATCATGTTGAGGATAATAACAATCATGACGACGATGATGATAATGCTAGTGATGATACCTTTGCCCAAGTTGACAATTTCATAGATGAGGATCATGTTGAGGATAATAACAATCATGGCGACGATGATGATAATGCTAGTGGTGATACCTTTGCCCAAGTTGACAATTTCATAGATGAGGATCATGTTGAGGATAATAACAATCATGACGACGATGATGATAATGCTAGTGGTGATACCTTTGCCTAAGTTGACCATTTCGAAGATCACGATCGTGTTAAGGATGATGACGATCATGACGTGCTAGTGGTGACAATTTCATAGATCGTGCACAAATGAGAGTGGCGGGAGTCTAGGCGCAAATAAAAAGGTGACAGGTAGAGTTGCAGTTGAAACAGTGAACGAGAAACAGAAAAGAACAAGGCCACCTTCCTTCATTGATGCACTTACTATGATCTGTTACACAGACTACAGGCATGTTGCACAAGAGATGCAGACTTGGCCTTACAAATATCAGTCTGATTAGTGGAACATGTTTTTTATCGTAACTAATAATGTAGCCTGAAGTGATTAGTCAATCTTATTCTATTTTTTAAATTTCTTGTTCAGCAAATTGTGCTCAAGGGTGGATCGGTTTCTTTATCCTCAACATTGTTAAAATTTAAAAGTCGTAAGAAAATGGTCAAGCTGCCAATCTCCTCATAAGCTGGACAAAAGTCAGACCAACACAATTAAGATCCTAAAAGTAAAACCATAATACAAGAGACAAGAAATAAGAATCTCGCAGCAAAGTGCTGGTAAGAGGCCCTTAAAACTTAAGTGTAAAATTAGAACAATCAATGAGACTGATCACTTTAAGTTAGCTGATAATTAATGATTAGAGTGAGCATTGGGGTCACACCTTCGTCACGCAAATAATTTACTTGAATCTTTCGACGCTAATATGTTCAATGGTATGCCTTCTAGACTACACTATTTTTCATGCTGGCGGATTACTGAATGATGCACCTTGCAGTAAATTTTCTACTAAATATTAGCAGTGTTGATACTATCATATTACAATAACGATGATATTTAATTATTGAGGTAGTGTAGGTGGCAATCAGATCCATCAAATGATATGGTGTATCGTACATGAAAGAGGACATCTTGTAAGACAAGGTGTTGGCACCTTTTAATAAGCTTTCTTCATTTCGAGTTACTTTTTGTTTCAATTACATTCATTAATTGGCACGTTTTGCTGTTGACAGGTCGACCGGACTGCAGGGACAGATCACGTTATTGTAGCTTTCTGCAACGTACAAGGGGATGTCGTTCTTCACCTTCGATCACTATACAAATGAGAAGGACGTGCCCTCGAACATGTGGATACTGCAATGAGGTAGAGGCAACAGGTATGACTAAAAAAATTTATGCAATTATTAATTATCAATAATTTCAAGCTGACTGTTCGACCAATCAACTATTTTGCTTGCTTGTATTAAGTCGACGGTCTGTTTGTTAAAAAATACGATATGCCTGAATGAATAAAGGGTAAATAAGTTCATGTGACGTTTACATATTACGACTTTACTTCATTATACTAATTTTACGAAGGAGCAATCATCTGATAATACTGTTTTAGTATAGTATACTTGTCCGCTACTGTGAATATTGTCTTCAGACAGCTGAAGGGCCCATATACCAAGTTGATTTACAATGTTGCATTTTCGTCTTTCCCTTGCGAGTTTAAAATCTTTGACCGGTGTGAATATGACCGTTTTAATTCTCTGTTTTAAGCAATTTATACGAGACCTGATTAGCTCAGTAGGAAAGGCGTCAGATTTTCAGTCGTTAGACATGGGTTCGACGTCCCGGTACTCATACTAATACCTTATACTGGACTATACTAGACTATACTAGACTATACTAATCTATTCTAGACTATCCTTAACTATACTAGACTAAACTAGACAATTCAAGATTGAAGTAGACTAGACTAGACTTTGATAGACTATGCTATATGACATTATACTATACTAGACTATACTGTACTATACTACATTTTGTTTTATTATGCTACGGTTTTTACATCAACCCATATTTTTCTACCTTACCCTATGCTCTGCTATGCTGTGTCATGCTTGTTTAGGCTACACTGTGCAGTTTTGTTGGAACCACAATTAATCTGTACGATACGTTGTCTCAGCATTCACGTCGAACATTCCTGACCACTTTTCCGTGGGAAGCAAATGTTTGTTTATATAAATCACGTTATTATTTTTTGTATTGTAAAGAGTTGCCCACAACGAAGCTGCTTGAGACTACAAAGATGATGACAACGGTCATGACAACGGTATCGACTGAAGCAAGCGAGGAAGTGAAAGCACAAGTTACAGAACGAGAAGATGACAAAGACGATGGTGATGATACAGAGGATGCAGAGAAGGATAAAGATGGAGACGACATGAAAATAGTTGATGAAGATAGGCGCCAGGACAAAACCAAAGCAGAAGAAAGGACGGATGGCAAAGACAAGACAGAAGGTGAAGAAAAGACCGATGATGTAGAGAAGAAGAGTGAAGAAAAGACTGGTGACGAAGAGAAGAAGAGTGAAGAAAAGACTGGTGATGAAGAGGAGAAGAGTGAAGAAAAGACCGATGATGAAGAGAAGAGTGAAGAAAAGACCGATGATGAAGACAACAAGAGTGAAGAAAAGACCGATGATGAAGATAAGAAGAGTGAAGAAAAGACCGATGATGAAGATAAGAAGAGTGAAGAAATGACCGACGATGAAGATAAGAAGAGTGAAGAAAAGACCGATGATGAAGATAAGAAGAGTGAAGAAAAGACCGATGGTGCAGATAAGAAGAGTGAAGAAAAGACTGATGATGAAGGTAAGAAGAGTGAAGAAAAGACCGATGATGAAGATAAGAAGAGTGAAGAAAAGACCGATGATGAAGATAAGAAGAGAGAAGAAAAGACCGATGATGAAGATAAGAAGAGTGAAGAAAAAACTGATGATGAAGATAAAAAGAGCGAAGAAAAGACCGATGATGAAGATAAGAAGAGCGAAGAAAAGACCGATGATGAAGATAAGAAGAGTGAAGAAAAGACCGATGATGAAGATAAAAAGAGTGAAGAAATGACCGATGACGGTGATAAAGAAAAAAGTGAGAAGGAGCATGAAGATGACACAAAGGATGAAAACAAGGCCGAAAGTAAAGAGAATAAGGAACATAAAGACGAAATGCGACTGGAGGAGACCGAAGCTGATAAAAAGGAGCAAGCAGGGAAAACAAATCGTAGTCAAGAAGAAAACAAAGAAAAAGAAACTGAAGAAGTTAAGACAGAGAGCCAAGAGACAAAAGATCGTATAGCTTCAAAAGGTCGACAGGATGAGACAAAAGGTCAGGAAAAGAAAGAAAGTGAGGAAGGAACTGAACGCCAAAATACAAAAGAACGTTCCATGCCAACTCAGCGGACAATGACAAGTAGAGGACTGGGAACAAAACAAATGAAAGGACCAATGACTCAGCCCAAAACAATGCGTATGTATACCATCGTATCATATTCAGTGTTATATGTGTTAAGTAAAATTACTGAAATAGGCTGAATCATGTTAGGTAGCGCTTTATTGTCCAGAATGCGGATCTGCAGTGGCTGGGAGTGGTGGCAAAAACCCTGAAATCGAACTCAGAAGCATGAGAGTCCACGTTTCAAATGCAGTACTATGCTGACACAAAAGTTTACTAAACAATACTTTTAGTTTTAGGTATCACGAGCTGAGGCTGATTCGCCACACACACATATGCGGCATTAAGGGTACCTGTCATTTTTATGCCAGTGTAATATCTGGAATTTGCTAGTTGATTGGGGTAAATCTTTAAATTTCTATAAATTGCTTCAACTATTTGCATGGGAGTAGCCTGACACTCAGTGGAATAGATGTTTAAAGCCTTTGGCATAAATCTTTGCCGTTAGAAATTGGCAGATTTCAGTCAGTCACCGTGCACGTTTTATAAACAATTGTAATCAGATTCTTCTGAAACCAAAATGTTCATTTACTAGCAAGGCCTACAACTAAACACAACATAAAAGGTACATAAATAAAACCTCATCACTCTTATCACTTTCGCAGCTTGTGGGAAAGAGTATAGCTGTTCATAACCACGGCGTCGTTAAGATTTCTACGTTCCCACTATTCAACGAGCAAACCCCTTCGTCCCTGGAAAGACAAGCCTGTGTTACATACCGCATCTTTCCTGACTACCTTATAACACGAAATTCCGGGTGCGACTTAATTAAGGGATGCTTCTATAAGACTTCTTTTAAAAAACAAACCTTAAATTTTGTATATCCTTCATTTCTCATGCCTTATTTTTTGGTAACCCTAAATTTACGATTTCCTAATTTTTGTATGTTTGTGTGTTATTTTTCGTCATATTTTTACGAGGTGTTTTGAAATACAGACATATTTTGGTTCTGTACTTGTGTTATGAGTTTGCCTTATTAAGAATATTGAGTCGCGCAGGACGCGTGGTGGGCTATATTTGAGGCTATTGTCATTCAAAATGTGATATTTCCTTAAGAAAACCTCCGTATGATCAATCCTCAAAGCAAAAAATAAGTCAAAGAAGTTAATTAATGTAACTGAAAACGCATTTGAGAAAAGAGGTTTCTTTAATTAATGTAATTAAAACTCATTTTCTTTCAATAAATTCCTTAAATTAATTTTCTTACTTTGGTCGCACACGTAATTTCGTGTAATAAGGTAGTGTAAGATCAGCTATTTAATTCAGTTTCATCTAAACTGGCCTTTTCTTAAGTAAAATTAGAGGGCGGAGATATAATACCTCAAATCCTGCAAACTACAATTTCTGCTCAACGCAACTTTCAGTACTAAAGTGCCACGCTTTGTGTTATTTCTTTAATGACATGTACATTGTTTACAAGAATCAATGCTTCCTCAAGAATTTGCTGAAAAGGATGACAGGTAACATTAATGACTTTGAATGTCTTGAAAAGTTATGCCTAACCGCTACTAACAACTACCATTATGCCACACTACAAATTCTTTACATACAATGAAATGACAAGCGATAATCTGCCTCAAAATCGACGTTAATAAAGTAAGTGAAATAATATTGGTAGGACAAAATATATTTACCATGCTTCAAATTTGATAGAGAGGCCTTGTAGTTTAGTTAATTCCCCTTGGTGTATGTACTAGTCCACTTTGTGGAGTTCAAAGGCAATTGAAAGAACACCGTTCAAAGGCAGACAGATTAAGCGTTAGAGATCAAGATAGTAAGTTAAATGTCATAAAATAAGGAAGTCTGCGGGAAAGGTTTGTCACAAAAGGAAAGTATATTTCCACCTACAAAGTCCTGATTTTCTTGTTTTAATGAAGACAGACCCCAATTCGATCCAGCTATGCCAATTATCCGAGAATTTTCGCCCTTATTCATAGATTGTACATGCGTTTTAGTATATAGCTGTCTAGCATTGCCTCAAAAGCTATACCAAGTGGAGCCAACCGGGCTCGAACCTTTGGATCTCAAAATGTCCTGCATACTTAAAGCTTCCTTGGCTAGGTAATGTTTCAGTCCCGTATTGAAAGACATTAAAAAAGATGTAGAGAAGTGTCTCTCTGCTGTCAACCGCATAATTGTCATTACGGCTAGAAAGATCATGCCATCCATTCATAAGGATCATGTTTAGCAGTATAGTATCGTCCTTAGTGGTATACTATCGTCCTTACTAGTACAGTATCGTGTTTAATAGAATAGTATTGTGTTTAGGAGTATATGAATTTCTGTGCCGATATGCAGCTTGGTATGTAGGTCGCACTTCTTTAATATTGGGTGACGGGATCAATAAACACTTTCCAGGTAGTGTACGCCAAGCATCAATTCCTCTTAGAGAAAAAATATCTCACGCTTGCAAGGTTAAAATGACTTCTAAAACATGCTATTTTGCCATAAGCCAACATTTACTAGAAAATTCATAATGCACCAAAATGTATAAGGAGTAAAATTTCCGGATAGTTGGTGTAGCTAGATCGTCATTTCATCTAAGTGTATTGGAGTCGATCTACTTTAAAACAAGAAAACCAGTATTCTGTAGGTAGAAAGAGTTCGTTTTTTTACTTGGACTCTTCCAATAGTGCTTTTGTTCTTCATTTTCTCTTTGTGTTTTTCCTTATGTGTTTATGATTCACCAGTTTTGATGCATGTTTCTTATAAATAGGTTGTCATGTATCTATACTTTCCTTTCTGACGAAAAAAACCCCCGAAATACTTTCTAACGATTCATACTCTGAAAAGTGTCAAAAAAGCTTTGAAGTATGTTTTTAACGCAATGTCGCAAATTTTCCAGGCGATTTTCAAGTTTTGTATCACAAAGCCACTTTCATTATCTCTGATATCAGGAGCAGTTCTTTAAGACGGCTTCTATAACTATACTGCAGTCAGTACTACAAAAGTATTTAGGATTGATACGTTATTGTGTTGGTTAACAGTATGTTTGGCCCTTTGGTGTCCCATTGTATCAGAAAATGCGTGTCTCTGGTAGACTGGTAAAGTCAACCTTGTCCTTTCTTCTCCTTTTGGAAGCACTGCCCTTCGACGAAGACAGCTTCCTACGTTAGGGGCCACGCGGAAGGACTGTTGGTACAATCGTTGACTTTCGTAGACCAATTTGTCCTATTTCGTTCCATCAAATATTGTACAATGTGATAGTACAGTAGCATAAACGCAGCAGTTTTAAGACCTTATCATATGAGCCTGGTTGACCAGGCTAAAACAAGTTCGCTATCACGTGAAATTTTCCCAGCCCGGTTTGAAAGCCATTTGTTTATTTTCTTTTTGTTTCCCGCATTCGTATTCGAATGATTTTCAGCCCGCTTTGCCGACCTGGAGTTATCACATCGAAAAAAATCAGCCCGAATGACATGGATCCCACTTCGCAGAAAGTAGATCTCGGTTAGCCGAGCCAGACCGGCTCTCATTTGATAGCGAGTTACGTTTTATGATATCCCATTAGTCAAAGGGGATCTCGGCAAAACGGACCTGCTCCGTAAGGCGGGAATAAGATGATGTTGACTGCTTGATTGAATGCAATGGGTTGATATAATCAGACGTTTTGTAGTGTACCAAAGGACAGACTGATGGTGCATGACCAAATTTAAGCTGTTATCTGTTCAACTTTATCTAATCATGTAACAAAAGTATGTTACTTTTAAATATGAAAAATGTCATGTTCACAAATGCAAACGCTCACATGATAGTACTTCCAGGGACATGGCAATAATGCCATTTAGAACTTTTTGTTCAAATGATTTACTAACTGAATTACTATTGTATTACTGCAACATTGGCTTACATTCATCATTGACACGTCTCTTATCGCATATATTTGATTTTATTTTACTTTAGCCAAATGTGGAAACTCAATGAAATATGCAATGCGCAACTGTCGTTTTTGGAGACGAAAAGGATTTTGTGAAGAAACAAACAAGTGGTATGGATTTATGAAAGACCACTGCAGTGGAACATGTGCATTCTGCAAGAATTAAGTTATTGCTTACTGATCAACACCAGGAGAAAAGCAGATGGCTTCGGAATTATGCCCAATTCCTCTTTGCAAATTTCTGGTTAATACACTTTCTTGTGTTTTCAACCAGACACTGCAGACAAGCTTTGAACATATTTACATCTCTCTGTAAGTTTGCAACTCTTGGCTTTAAGATTTTGTTGTCTCCGTTTTGTATGTGACTTCATAATAGTAAACAAATGTGGGGTGTCACCACATCTACAAATACTGATTAAATATGCCTGCTGCTCTCTTCCTATTTGATGCCCAAAGGTAATTATTCTGTATTTCTGGCAAAGAATGCATGGAGTTTGGGGAAATTTATTACCATTATTTTAAAAGAAGATGCCTATTTGAATCGGGGCAGTCACGAGGCAAAAAAATGTGAGTGCCAAATTTAGCTGAAAACGATTGAGGTGGGGAAGGTAATTGTACTGAAAAAAATACTGCATTCGTTGTTTGAAATTGCAGACGAATATGCTCGGCTATGCGAACTACTAATATGTTATATTAGTCTGCCATCGGTTTTGGCAAAAGGAGAATTAGTACTCCTCAAAAGAACTTCCTTAACGTTAGAATATGTCTAACATTTGTTACTAAAAATTTTTTCTATCGGACACTTTGTATGACGTCCTTGCTGGCATGGTTAACACCATTTTTTATATCGTATTTCAGTGTGAGGGAGGTGAATATTCTTTCTGCTCCAGTCAATCAATTAAATTTAAAATCGCTTGCCATGAGCTTTTATCCTAGAGCTGATTTTCTATTGAATTGGTAATTTTATCAAAATGATCACCATGGAGGCAGCTTGTTTAAAATTTAATTCTTTCGTGTGGTCTTACCCTTACGTTATTTTGAAAATACTCACAATTCTCCTGTCGGTCAACGAGAGCACAGAAGTATAGAAACAAGCTACGTACGACGATATTTATTGAGCAAAACATCTATTCTGAGCATGGAGCAAACTCTAAATTACTTCGGAATTAGTAGATACCCTCACTATCCCCTATCTTGTCCCCTTTTCGCGTTTTGCGTATCAATACTTCTACGAAATTGCTGCATATAAAATGGTATGTGTGAAAATTTTCTATTGAATTTGTTATCTGGTGGGTCTACCCTGTGAAAATATCATGTAAAGTCACTAACATCAAAGCTCACTCCTAAAGCTGACTCCTATCTTAGTCCTTGTTGGTTGAGGATGATTATGTTTAGGGAGGGCAATGCAATATGGGGATGGGATATTTTTTACCACGTTATGGCATTTGTAGAGTTAAACTACTGAACATTCGTGAGCTGTAGGTACGCATTTTGAGTTTATCTGCTTCTTAGTCTTTCATCGCGTGTTTCTGAATCGTATTTTTGCAGAATCATATACTGTCCGAGTGATTAAGGCAGCGATTAAGATGTTTTCCATAAATTTATCTGTTAAGTCTTCAAGAACTCATTTATGATGACCAGGGTAGAGCTCTACGATTACCAAAAAGTTACCACTCCTTGCTTCTTCATTTTGTTACCTCCGTCAAGGAGGTGATGTTATTGCGGTATCTGTTTATCCGTTTGTTTGTTTGTCTGTCTGTCTGTCTGTCACTCTGTCTCTGTTTGTATGTATATATAACCCAAATAGTTATAAACGTATCGTTCTGATATTTTTACAATGTCGGTATTGAAACTTTGCCGATCTGCTTCTTGATGAAATTTTCATTACTTTTGCTGTAAGTACGGGGCTTAACATTCAGTTCCACGGTATCTCGTTCATAGCTATCAGGAATGGTAAGTTTTTTGTGATTTTATGAAGACAGTGCCGCAAAAGATGATTCGGAATCCAAGTTTTTAATCCAAGTAATCATAAAAATAACCAATAAGCGTGAGTCAGTTTGTATATCAACATACTGTAGAAATTTATGAACAATACGTTTATGACTTTTTGTATTTTGCAAACCAGCAAGCAAATGAACCAATTAACAAACTCCGATGAAAACATAACCTCCTTGGGGGAGGCAGGCCCATCGACAGTCAGCTTGGGTCCAGGGTTATAAAAATACGGCTTTGTGAGTTTCTAAAATATTAAGAGCTAGACGAAATAAAGCTCAAATTGTTGAAACTACTCAACTTATTTTGCATGAGCATAAAAATAGTCAATAACAATATACTAAGAACTATTATATGATACTTTA
Source organism: Chironex yamaguchii (assembly GCA_024741275.1). NCBI lineage: Eukaryota > Metazoa > Cnidaria > Cubozoa > Chirodropida > Chirodropidae > Chironex > Chironex yamaguchii. Next base: position 7,760 of record JANTCA010013290.1, on the reverse strand, counting down.
TGCGTTTTCATGTTTGCAAACGGGTTAATTATGTCTCTAAAGTCAATAGAAGCAAAGATAAACAATAAAATTAGCTTGGCAAATAAATAATTAGTTGAATGATCTATGAATGAGCGTACAACAAGCCTTTGTCGAGTCCCGGGCCCCGGGAATTTACCTCTACTAGCCCCCTCTCGATGGGCAGCGCTCGTGATTTATCAGTAATTATATCTTTTAACATAAAACAAAGTTATATACACAGTAATCCTTAAACGTAATTCTCCTGTTACTATGAATTGGACAAGGAATTCATTAACAAGCTTCAAACCTCTTAAGGGCATGATTAGAGATAGGAGTTTGCAAATCGGACTGAAATTAACAATTTACAATATGACCATATGTACAATTACACTGTAGGTAAAAGTAATTTGATAGAAAGTTTCTATTGTGACCAAAAAGCTTAATTATGAACTTATTGAATTGTTGAAAACCCAGAATATAAATAGGTGATGTGCTAATAACCTCTTCTCGACAATTATACGTAATCCGTAATAATAATGTTCATTTTAAATTTAACTTTAGGCTGATTTGCATGTGAATTCTTACTTCTCAACTAGCAGAGTTAACAAGAGAGAGGGATATCAGATGTAACCATTTTGCATAACTTCTCATGTATATCCTGTACTCGTCGATAACAATATTAAAAAAGACAAGGAGGAAGGCGAGTACTTTCGAGTACATGTCTCCAAAACGTCTCGTCATTTTTTCTAACTTTAATAAGAAAGAACTTTCCTTACAAAGTTTACGATCCAGCAATGTAACAAAAAAAATCTGCCCTTACGTCTTGAATGTTTCAGGTCTGTGCCATCTAAACTAAGGGGCCATTCAAAAATTACGTAACGTATGGTCATTTTTCTTACGAACTGTTGTGAAATATAGGGGTGGTGGGAGTGGTGGGAGTCATAGCTCTTTTGCTATGTAACAGAGATTTTTTTTCAAATGTATCTTTTGAGTGGCGTGATCCCGACATTTGTTCAGCAAAAATATCCTCCTGGAATCCCATATGATGCATTCAATCCAGCTGTTATAAGTTTAGGAATGTATTTTGGTACGATCACAATGATGTCGATGCACCGCCGATCTTGTAAGCGTGTTGACGACAATGCTGAAAGCAACACATCGGATGCGGAGGAGAACGTTCTTGAAAGAGCAAGACCACTTCGTAAGAAGTAGTAAGTAGTAGTAAGACAACGAGAGGCCCTTTGTGTTTTGAAGATGCAAGAAATGGAATGAATGTCTTTTGATGACATCGAATACGACAAAATAGAAGATATACCTGTTGTGAAAGATCTCGAGGTGGGAACCCCTCTATTTTGCCCCACGACGGTGAATGTTGATGATGCATGTGATAGTGAAGACAATAGTGAATGACATTTGCATTTTGTACTGCTGATAATTTTAGTTCTCGAAGTGTATGATCTATATCTTGAATCTTTGTTTCTTGTCTCTGGTCTTACGCAAAAGTACCAAAAATGTCATCTTGTGTGCCAAATATATGGCCCTGTGATATCATTCTCTCACATTAGAACACTGGATTGAATGATTATTTGTTATATGAAGGTCATGGGTACTATGAAACATGAGCAGACAACGGAAACATTGATAGGGGGCTCTTAAGACTCGAAGTGTTCCGTAACAAGGGGGATGGGTGTTACTATATTTGTAACGATGAGCTACAAGGGGTAGGGTGGTCAATATGGGCCAATTTGGGAGTCACGTAATATTTCAAGGGTCCCTAATTTATGCACTAAATTGAAATTTAAGAAACAGATAAAACTTTCATTACTGCTGTAGCTGTTTAATGTTTTGTGTTAAATGATTTGAAAGTTTCCTCACTCTTTAATGACATTGGTGTCGCAAACATAAATTATCAATTCTAGTAATCTCTGATCATGTGGCAGATGTGCTGGAAACTTGCTATCTTATGCCAAAACCACACTTCTAAAAATCGGTTGTCTACAGACTATTCAAGTGTCATAGTAGATCAGAGTATTCTCGGAGGCTTAATACAAGGGGGTCTTAATAGTTGGGGGGTTGGGAAACTTTTTTGAGAACTAATGAACGGGGGGTGGGGTGTTAATTAATCGATGGAATATTCCCTGGTTACCATGCTTGACACCTTTCAAGTCTAAATAAAACTCTTGCATTGCCTTAGCTACATATCCCCTGCGAGGTTTAATGCAACTGGCAGGAAGTACTTTCTACTTTGGCATTATATTCCAACTTGCATTTGTCACACAACTGTTCCAGCACATCTTTTACTTCTAAAGTATACATTCTTCCCTTAGTACTTGAAAACTTCCGACCACTCATGATAACTTTTTTTTCTTAATTATTTACAGCTTAAAAAGTAGCTGATTTAAAAGTATAAATCCAGTGTCATGGTATCATTTCAAACCAACAAAACGTAAACATTGCCCTTTCGTATAACTGACATGAGTGTTTCGATACTTCACTTGACTAACATTAATAAACAGGAGGGGCTTAACAAGGCAATCGGGGGATTGGGAAGTCTCCCGGCCCATGTATTAAGCACTCGAAAGTATACTAGTAGAATTATTACACTTTTTCACAGCTTTACTTTGCATTAGAAGGCGTCAGCAATTCTTTGTCACTCTTAGCCCTTGGCAGCCTTTTTCGGGGACTATCAATGCTGATGCAGTGGTTGGCTTCAGCTGTACTGACAGATTTCAACTCAGTTTGGAGTCTCACTTGCTAATGTGCTACGTTGAATGAAAATCGGCGTTTGCTGGCTGTGTGCCTTATATAGTCCTTACTGTTGTCAAAGCCCTTTGGCTATTCTTAAGAATTATTATAAGGCATCCTCACAGGACAACGTAGACACCCAAAAAGGATAGTGATACGCTGTTTTCTAGATTCAGCATTGCTTAAACATGGCTCTTGGGGTTTACAAATGCACGTCCTGCTACCAGCTATTAATTATATACTGGTACTGCAAAGATCTTTTACACGATGTTTCAAGTAGACAGAGAAGTTTAGGATCACTTAATAATACACTGAACGACGGAATAAGATCTCTACACTATGGCCAGGAGTGTAGGTTGATTGCCAGTGTTCAATTAATACTCATATAAAAAGGGTAACAGGATATAATAGTCAGTTAATATACACATTTATTCTAGTAGACAGTAGGCGAAATCTCAGAACTTGTATACGTACAAGAATATTGAAGAATTCAATCATGTTTAAACAGTACTAAATGCATTCAATTTCACAATATCGATTAAAACTCAAAACAGTTTTTACCTGGTGGTTGCTTGCACCGGTCCAACGTCAGCCTGTTCTAAAACATTAGCAGTTTAAAATTACCTTCTTCATTCTTATTTGTTTTACTTCCTAAAATGATTGATGTTTGTCCAAAACACCAAATCGTGTCTAAAGCCAAGTTTTAATTTGTAAAATCCCCCTTGCTTTTATGCTTAAGCAACAAAATAATTTGCATGAAGCCAGGACGTCGTCTCGCTTTTTAGGAAGCTTTCCTTAAAGTCTAAACTTCCCTTAAAGGTTAAATTTGTCTTGAGTATGCTGAAGATAAACTATGAGAATTGCAGGCGCTAAGCACGAAAATTATGGAGTTTTTTCTTGTGACTAAGGGGTTTCTCATGAGCATGTAGGTTGCAAAGATGCACAGCCAGGACAACAGAACAAAATCCTTTTTAATTAATAGAATTCTTTGGTGATGTTACTGTTAGGTGCTTTGCATCAATACCCCCAATTCTGTCAAGGGAATGCTAAAATACTTTAAACTCCATTGCAAATAGAATCCACTTCTTCGCTGTATCCGAAAATTTTCATATTCTTCATTAAGCCTCTCCCACAATGCCGTACAAGTTGCACAGATTATTTTGTTTACAGTGGCCGTGGGTAGTCTATAGCAAATAGCATTCGTTTGCACTGCTGTGAGTCACCAGTGGCAATATAACACAAAGTCACAATTAACCTTTCCTCAAGAAATGATATGAGACAATGCTTTCTCGTGACCCAATCTATCTTTTACAAACCTAAGAAGCTCATCAAAACGCACTTAGGGTATCCTGAAATACACATCTTGTCTTTCCTCATCAACTTCCCCTGATTCTTGCAAAACGGAATCCTCTTTGACAGCGAGTACTATCAATTTGTTTTACATAAGGCCCCTTTTGATGTCTTCTTTCTGTACAAATAGTACACAATTGTACACGGCTGTGAGTTACTTGGGATCACGGCACTCAAAAGATACATTGTAAAAAAAAATTTACATGACAAAAGAGTTACGACCCCTCACCCCCCTAATTCTCGTAACAGTTCGTAAAAAAATGACCACAGCTCCCACCCTTCAGGCGTTACGTAATTTTGGAATGACCCCAAACTAGATTTCCTGTGATGAGAGTTTTCTGATGACACACTCACCCAGACTTAATTGTAATTATCTAAAGTACGACTCATATCACATTCTGCGGTACACGAAAACGAGGCTAATCCTGTTATACCAATGCATGGTCTACGTTCGATCTGCTTGCATTAACTGTTCAGTCACGACAGATGTGAAACAGTGAATGTATTTATTTGCGTCACGCAGAATCTTCGAGAAAGACAGACGAGAGGCGAGTAATATCTTAAGCATGACGACTGCTATCATACGATGGGTCACGTAGATTAACCTACTACTCCTTACCTTTCCCCCACACCCAAGACGAATTCCCTGTACAACGAAGCTCCTTGCACGCCTATCTCATCCATTTTTGTGGTTTTCTTTTGAAATTATTAAAATATTACTTTGAGGTAGGGCCAAGCAACAGACGTGATAGCAGAAGGTTAGGATTATCAATGAAAATAAACATCGCCATATCCAACCCCTCAGGAACTGGGATTTGACGCAAGTCCATCGGCTATATTTCGCCATCCAGATTGCTAAATAATGTGATACGACCTTTCTTTTTAATCCACTAAGCACTGCACAGCACTAAGCACTCTTGGTAGGTCCATAAATTTATCAACGTTGGAGAAAAGAAAACAAGGAGCATAATCACGTTGAGTTTTTCTCAAATAAACAAGTTTTCGCAGGCATTTGCATTGACCTTTGAACAAAGTCACGGCCCCCACTGTCAGAGTCTCAAGGAAAAAGGGTAAGTTTTCATGTTAAAATGTAACATAGCTCAATAAAACGTGGTGAGAGCTCTTTACAGTTGACCAAATACAATAGAACAGAAACTATTTATTGCTTACATTTTAAGTGAATATGATCATTTCGTTGTCAACTTCCGCTATTTTGTCGAAATCTTTATATCTTTACTATGGAGTTTTGCACGAATATTTTCATAGATGTCTGTCTTCTAGCTCTGCTGCATCCATTAACAAATGTGATTTGTTTGAAGGTATTCTACAGGAAATCATGGGAGGTCAGCGTCCATAATGCATGTTAAATTTGAGCGAGGCTAGATCTGGCTGCGAAAAGATGTCTGATTCGCATAATGATCGTGCATTTTAGGAACAAAAACTCGTTGAGAAGCCAACTTTTTTACTGTAGACTACCACTGTACTAATACCGTGGTCAGTATTGTCCAATTCAAACCCATCTAAAAGATATAAGATTGCTAGAAGGTCGTGGGCTCATCAGGCGATGAGTTCTGAATTTTCTTGTGCTTATTCACACACACAGCTAGAGGGCGTAATTTGTCACCGTAAACACATGTAAAAGAGACCGTTGGTTACTGTCTTTCTCATCCCCAAATACGACTGCATTCAAGTAAAATAACAACACATACTGTAGTCTTGTGACAAAAACCGGGTAAATTTAACTGTATCTGCCAAACGAGCAAGAAAACGCCCAAGATCTTCTAATAGCAATATCCAATTTTCTTCACAGCAATATCTAACTGTCAGAAATCAACCCTGACTCCCTTTCTTGAGAGATCTCTCTGGGACCTTCTACTCGTTTGTTATTTGTTGGAAGTCTTTAAATTTTAAGTAAATCATGTCAGTTTTAGGAAAACGTTATGTGATAAGTCACTATGCAAACAGCCTTGTTTAGCGGATTTTTAGAAAATAATGTGACACATCAACAAGAATAGACATAGTGACTTGATAAAGCAATTGAGATTTCGATAGAGAAATCAGTAAGTTTTATTTAGTGTTACTGGACATTTTCCTTGGGCACAGGGCCTTTGCTTAGAATTTTCCCCATACTCAAAGTGGTGACCCTGCCAGGACTACATCAAGTAGACATAAAGAATTGTCAAGGAGATCAGGGGCAATATAGCAGCCGAGGCGAAATACAACAAGGAACTGAAAACTGGTCAAATTGTGTCCGAAGACGTCGAAGAAGCTTTGGAGTCAGGAGAAAGGAAGGAAATTCGGGTGGCATATGAAAGAATACGCGAAATCACAGGACAAGATTACAGAAGTCATGGGTGGCGAGGAAAAGACAATGGATCAAGTACTGGAATGGAATAAAGAGCAAAAGGAAAGGTTCAAAGAATTACGACACATGAGAAAGAGGCTGAAACAAGAGCTTGATGGCACCTAGAAACAGAACAGAGAAAAAAACGACCTAAAGCACCAACGACGACTTATGGGAGAGCAACAAAAGAAGAAGATGAAGAAGAAGAAGGGAGCAAGAGAGAGAGGAGGACAAAATCAGTGAACAAGAATGAGAGGAACAATGGTACAGTAAAACGTTGGACATGGAGATGGGAATGTTAAGAAAGCGAATGGAGGATGATGTACAAGCCAAACCACAGCAGCAATCAGTGAAACTGCAGAAGTATCACTCTATTCAAGGGACTGGTTCCATTTTTGAAATCAGTTTATGATTGAAGTGGATGCATCAGGCATTGCAGAAATCAGTAAGTTCAATTACGTACTAGAACGGGTCGACGGAAAACTGAAGGAGGACATCCTGAGTCTACCTCACACCAAAGATGGTTATGAGGAAGCTAAATAAATCTTACAGTAGACCTATGGTAAGGATATCAGAGTCTAGAAAGCTTTAGTCAAGGGGTTGGAAGGACTGGAATCAATTTCAAGCATTCACAGCATTGCGAAGATCATTAATTTCTACAACAGACTAGTAAGGATTGTCCCAAATCTGGTGATCAGAACGAAATTCGACAGTGCACAGACCTTTGTTTACAGCAATACATGAAATAATTGTAAAAACATATTTTTAAATTTGTTTAATTACACTTTGTCTGAGGCAGAAGAATTTGTGTTAGGTCATGACCTAGAGTTTTGTATACCTTCCCAAAATGTTAAGAGAGGAGAACGTTTTGCTGAATTTCAAATTTTGCATGCCCAACTAACTAAACACAAAGCATCGTCTGAAGAGGATCTAAGTTCACTAAAAGCCCGATTAAGTGATTTGGCACTTGCTTATTGCGGCACTCCAATGGACCTTTCGGACTTTTACATGCACAGAGAACATTTTCAGGAAATAAAATCTTTAAGATGTAATAAAGACATTCTTATCACAAAACCTGATAAAGGATCTGGGTGGTAATTCTTAACAAACATTACCATACCAATAAGATTTTTGATATATTAAATGACCACGGAACGTTTGAAAATTTACGCAGTGCTGCAAACCATGACAATGCTGCAAAATTGAAGCCAAACTACAATAACAAAAATGGGTTAACTCGCGATATTTACGATCAGATTCGTCCTACAGGTTCTCAACGTCCACGTATGTATGGTTTACCTAAAACACATAAGAACAATAC
>JANTCA010013279.1:0-26416 GCA_024741275.1 Chironex yamaguchii | reverse complement strand
CAGTCAGTTAGTTAGTTAGTTAGTTAGTTAGTTAGTTAGTTAGTTAGTTAGTTAGTTAGTTAGTTAGTTAGTTAGGTTTCCACATACAACTGCTTTGCTAATACTTATGCCCTGATCAAGAACGAATGAACTAAAAAAATTAAGATATTATAAGCAAGGCAAATTCATCCCCTGCATCTTCTAACAAAGGGCAGGAAGGTTGCTTTCCTTCATGTGCCCTCCTTTTTGGCAGTCATTTGCTGTTTATATCAAATGAAATCTATCTCATAGAATGTAAAATACCTGAATTGTATGTCATCCAGTCCAATATCACTAAGGTATCCATTCCCTTTTCTCGCGGTAAAGCGCACTTGTATGACTTCTTTTCCTGGTACAAATTCCTGGAAAAGGTGATAGAGGAAAGGGTTGCTCTTCTTACTTTGTTTCATCTACCCACAAAATTTCAGTCTTCTATTAAAGTTAAAATTTAAAAGTCCTTATCTGAGTGATAATTTCATTGATTATGACTGAAGCCCAGCTCTGTAAAGATAAGCACAGTTGATATTGATAAATGCTGCTAAGTTAATTTTAATTAATCGTTACACAACAATGTCTTGAAAGTTTCCCATTGCAAGATCTTGGATTTCTTTCAAATCACTTCCAAACTACATCAGAAAGAACTCAAAAACGGGCTGACTCTTATACAATAAAACAAAGAAATGTAACGCTCTAAACTAAAGAGGTTGAGAGTCACAATCATCGACATTTCATAATTTTATACCAGTAAAGATGCGATATTTGAGAGTAACTTTCACAATGATCATAAGGCTCTCAAAACTATCACAAATTTTATTATGTCTTAAAATTGCAATAGTTTCGTTCTGATTTGTTTATTATGACATCAAATTACTTCTGATTGGGCAAAATCGAAGAGTATACCATCTTGACTGACACCAGGAAGCTATTGTTTTCGTTACTGTTTGTTTGTCTGTTAGCAACTTTGCGCAACAGGTTATGATCCGATTCTCACAAATTTTTACCAGATGTGTGTATTGATCCAAGGAAAATCCATTAACTTTTCCAAGTGATCCAGATAGCCGTCTGGATTTGAGATCGTAACAGAATTTCTTGTAATGACATTTTCATAAACCCCCCAACTAGTGCGAAAACCAGGGAGAACCCAGTTATCGTGGCATCTTGAAGCATAGTGCACTCTTCGTCCACGGCGTCCCAGCTGACCAAATCGGCTTGGTGAACTTGTGACAGTGATGTGACCCTTAACTTATGACCCTTTCAATTGTAGTGAAATGAATGTTAAACTGTTTATTTTTCTGAGAAACAAATTGTATGTACAAATTTTAGAATTCTTATTATCATGTGAGAGCTTAAAGGTTTTAAAAGTTTGACCACTCGAAAACACTCCAAAATTTTTGGTTATGAACAATATTTTTCCTAGAATATTCCCTTTGAAGTGGCCCTCCCCAAACTTCAGTGCTGAATCCACCCCTGTACATAGACGAGTGTAAATATAGCCGTAAAATATCTCTAATTTACATGCCATTTCTTTTCTACTTTGTTCTAAGATTGTGGTCTGTACCATGACCATGTCTATCTTTGACGTATCTAAAACACAACTGTGTCTTGCATAAAGAATGTCTTTCTTTTCTTTCTATCTAAGAATTAAATCTAGAGTTCTTATCAATAGATTGGATATTTTTCTTGGTAATAGGGTAGCAACAATAGTTTGAAATTTTGAAAACCAGACCAATAACACGTTACAATGTCCCTACACTTGACGATTTAAGCATTATTCGGCACAGGACATATGTTTTACGTATCAAAGAAACATTTGCGCGGTGCTTAGTAACCCTCTTAAGGCCTTTGGTTAAGCGATATCGACGATCAGGTTTCCGACGTATGCTTTATATGAGATTGTAGGGCTTAGAGTCATCGCTCGTTAACAAAGTCATTGTAGACTGCATTGCAAGACTACTTTGAAATTGTGTAAAGTTCAACGAGGAATTTTTTAAATGTAAAAGTATCTTCGGTGCCCTATAGTCATGGTAACACGAATTTTGCAAACTTTAAGACTGGGGCTTGCATTAAAGAAACTTTCTCCGTATAATCAAGAAAATTAGACATAACAGTATCGGATGCAACAAGGCAGTATTTGGAAAACTATAATACTAATTGAGAGAGAGTCAAAGATATACAAGAATGTTAAGCTGCTGCAAAGCGACAATATCGCGCCAAATCATGTCATGTCTTAAGTAGTTAAATCGTTACGTTTTTTTTTAATATTTAAGCAGCAACGAATCTGCTAGTATCGCTGACAAACGAGAACTTACTGAGAGAACTAGGATTAAGCAGTAAGACTCATACAAGACGTTCTTTCTCAAGAACTCGCAAAAACACATTAATTTGTCACATTAATACTGGTCCATCTACTTCGTCTTTGATTTGTAACCAGAGCATTATTATAAGATTCGGATTGTAAAGCAGTATTAGGATTATCATGAATACTTACGCTGAGGTTGACAGTAAATGTCACCCAATTGTTGCCCCTATTGCCTTGCAGACGAAAAATTTCTATCCAAGGACGCTTAGAACTTTGTACTTCAAGCTGGAAAATTCCCATAGATTTATAGTCTCCATACATATGTACGGCAAATGTCAGGAGGCATCGTTTATTAATGGGAAACCAAGGTGAGATGAGGCGACACTGGAATATAAGAAACATTAACAGTTATACAAATGCTTTACAATGATTTCCTGAACCATTATGTTAAGGACATATCTTTACATCCCAGAAACGTACTATAGAAAATTACGATATGTGCTGCGACGAATACAAGCAATAGAATTTTAAAGGATTTTTTAAAGAGGATAGAAAGCGCAAAAACAGCTAAGAAGCTAAAAAGCTGTTAGTTTTTGCTTTTTTATAGATTTCATATTAAGTTACAATTTGAAGCATCGATTGCAACATGAATTTAAAAGGAAGGTTAACTTACAATTGCTTTCGATGTTTTACCTACTTTGAAAGGGAAACACTTTTCCGCGGACACTTCTACGAGCCTTCCAGTTTACTTCTCATTGAGTCTCCACTTTGATAAGAGATCAATAGTCACTAGAATCATGCTTGCATCCAATCGTGACAAATCTTGCAATTATTTCAACTCGCAAATTAGTTTGTTTATAAAGGGTACAATCTTTTCTTACCGGTCTTCATCTCTTCTTGTTTAAACTTTATCCTTTCAACAAATTTTTATGTCATCGACTTCTCACTCAACAAAAATGACCATGATCTCCTCTTTGATTATTCTTTATGGTACCATAATTCACCTGTCGTTTTAAATGACTTTAATTTTTACTTACGTTTTCAGGTAAATTTGTGTAAGTATTGAAACGAATTTCCATTTGGCAAGGGTCACTTACCCGGCTGCCTTTTGCAACTCCTGATGATTCGATGAAAGCAAAATAACCATCGTTTAATCGGCCGGTTGTATGATCGACAGTTGGTCCAGTATTTCCAGTTGGTGTTCCTGAGTTTGACAAACTCCAGTCTACTTCATCTTGTAAAGATTGAAAAAATATCCCGGTATTCTTATGTCGTCCACTCCCAAAGTCAGTACGAGAAAGGTTACATGTCTTGTTTCTATGTTTGAAGGAGGAACATAAGACTTATCCAAGACAAGAGATATCCATTAGATTAAGCTCTATCGAGCACAACTAGGTACATTCAAACGGTATATGGCGTCGCCCAAGATTCTAGGGAAATTCCAGGAAAGGTTAGTGTAACGCAAAATCTCTCAAATTTTTAGCTTTCAGGAATTTTCGAATGGACTTTTCTTTCGGCAGCGTCCTGTACTCTTAGCATACTCAACTATTTGACAACAAGGGGCTATTCAAAACTACGTAGATGCTTAAGGGGGACGGCGACTGCTTTGGGGGATATTTTGTTACAATAATTTGAGGGAAGTAAGGGTTTCAGTGTACAAATTTCGTACCAAAAGATGGTTAGCAAAATAAACTGAAACGAGAAATTTTGAGCGATGTAAAATTTATTTCCCATACTCTGCTTTTCCTACGCTGTAATGGTTTTTATTGTACATAGAAGTTTCGATGTTTTGAATATAGTTACAGAAAAACACTGCAATGATACCTAAAATTTTCTTGAATTTTGTGCTGCCTTATGTGCATGCTACTTCCGCTTTGACTGTAAAGCATTGCAACATATTTATTACAGCGCTCGATTGATTGCAAATAATTTGTAGGAGTGGAACAAAAGCTTGTCGTTAAAAGTTTCTTCCCAGTTGTTTCACACGTTACTGTTAGGTTTAATATGACTGACAATAATAAGTATCAACTTCACAGTAAAATTAGACAAATATACTCAGAAGCTTACCCGCAGAAGAAAAAGAATGATACGGAAAAGGAAATGTTGATTTCAGGAGATTTGGAACGGAAGGCCTGTGTTTACATGAGACTGTTTTGTTGTGTCACGAAAGGGTCGGTGGCGGAGAGTTAACTCAGATGTTACCATCTGTGATAACAGGGGCCTGAAAAACGGTCAAAATTTGCGCTATATAATTTTGTACGGCCCCTAATGCTAGCAGTGAAAAACAAATAGCTGAAGAAAGTTTTGTATGAAGTAGGTCGAAAATTCCTTGAGCTAGTACTATATTTATGGTTCTCAATCACTCGAGTTGTTTAGTCCTTTCTTAGCAAAGAGTGTTCTGCTATGACCCAAGTTTGGAAAATCGCCATATTATTACTAAAATACAAGTTTTATTAAATTGTCACTCATTAAGGCACTTGTGCTATAATTTAAGACAATATTTTTATAAAGGTGATGTAACACCACTTTAGAATAGTTGAATAAATAGATAAGTTTGACAAGTTAAACAATCAAAGTGTTCTGCAATATTTGTCAAATTTAAATTCAAATTCAATTAGTGTCGACATAAAATAGCAGCCAAAACTATTTCTATCACTTGTTTTTGCCAAAGAACTGCTTTAAGTACCTTTTTATCATCAGCTGGTTATACTTACGAAGCTAGTAGTGAACCTGTTCAGTACGAAAAGTTCATGATTGCCTACTAATCGTCTCTTGTTTTTGAAGACTCGGGGTTTTCTTTCACCCAAAGACTGGCATTACTTGTAAAAAAACCCCTCAAAGTAAAAACAGCTCTCAGGATACTCAAAAATGAGCTTCAAGTTAATTAAGATACAATTTCCTCAAATCTCAGCAAAAAGAAGAGATCGACATGTCAAGGACATGATATTTACCTCACTCCATCTGTTTTCACCCAAGCTCCGAGCAAGAAACTTTGTTGGGAGTTTCTGATGAGCTTCGACAATGCACCCAAGTCTATAAAACTTGTTTTTCCATCCAAGTTCAATGCGTAATTATGCACCTGGATAGAGTAGTTAGTTCTGTCAGAACTGATATGTGACTTCCTATGGAAATCAATTAATTGTTTATCTAACGTACTTTACATTATAGTGATAGACTAGAAACATGGTAATAATTTGAAAAAGACATTCATGACTGCCGTTTAGAACGGAATTCCTAAACAAACGTCAAATACATTCCCCCTTACATATGGTATCCGTCTTTCTAGTCTATTTAGTCAAGGACTTTTAAATAATATTTCCATTTATTTATGCTTCGCAAACTGTTTTCAAACATGAATCAATACACTGTTAATGTATCTGCAGGAAACATTCGCTTCCAACATCAATCCAGACTGCTAAAAAAGGCCACAAATGTAAATCCCTAAGAACTCAAGAATCAATTTATCTTTGATTAAATAACCATTAAATAGCATTAAAAAACTCTCAAATATTGTTCACAGATGATTTATATCAATCATTAGTACAAGGTCAAATTTGGTTTCTTCTCACCTTTGGACTTCTTGTTTTCATTGCAGAAAATAAGACATTTTCCTGTGAGAATACGTATACACCTATTTTACCACCTCTATATGAGCCATCATAGACATCTCCAGAATCAACCATAAGGCGGGGACCCTGTGACGATATAAACAATAGCAATTAAGGATCATGAAAATTTGCAAGAATTCTCTAAAGACCTGATAATGCTAGAAGGAACGCAGTGATGACGTTTACCTACTTGGTAAGCTTATCAAACGCAACAATGATTAACTCCCCTACAACGACAAGGACATTTTTAATCGAAAGTTATAACTGCGAATGCTGTATCCTTTGATTTCAAAGTCTTTATTCAAAAGTATAAGTTGGACGTTACAATTCTAAAGTGAAACCAGTGATGCTTCTGCAATTGAAAGTGGCTCTTTTGTCTAAGACATAAAAGGCTTACTTAAAAAGTGTTTCAATTCTGACATATAGCGGGAATTGGCAAACTTCATTTAGCACTTATTAATTCATATTGTCATCTTGCCAGGAAACACCAAGCATCCTGCTATGTCATCTCATTTCAAATGTCGTTATTCTTCATTCGGTGCTGGTTGCAAATTTCCAGGTCTTGCGTCCATACAAGACTATTAATATTATCAGGAAATGTATAGGACTGAGCTTAACTCTCGTTGTAATGTTGCTGCTATTTCAGATCTTATTCAATTTAGCCATGTGTGCATTTGCCATTGCTATTTACCATTCACCTCCAATTCGTAGGTGACCTCAGTATTAATTGTCTGGCCAGGCTTTTAAACGTATTTCCTGATTCCAACTCTGATCCATTTATCTGAGTCTTGATATCACTTTTATCTTGCCTTTGTTCTCCAGTCCCCATAATCTAACTCTTCTCATTGCAAAATTATACTCCATATGCATTAGCTGTATAACCTAACTTGTTTATCAAAATTATATGCAAAATTATAGTCCGTATGCATTAGCTGTATAACCTAACTTGTTTATCAACTGTGAGAGTTCTTTCCTTGTCCCAGCAATCAAGTCGATACGATGAAAAAATCTGAGGTTTGTTATTGTTCTCCCACCTATTTTGACACTTCTACAGAAGTTTTTAAGAATTTCCTTTATTTTCAGCTCTATGAAGGTATTTAATAACCCTGGTAATAATAGACAATCTTGTCGCACGCCAACACTTGTCTTAAAAAATTCCCACAAACAACTGTCCTTTCTAACTGGACAACTACTTTTCTCACACAGTCGTTTAATTAGGTAAACCATGTAAAGAGGAATATCAAAAAAATTTCCATATACAGAGGCATCACATTTCCATTCTTATCCTCAACAATACTTTGATGTTCTTCACACTCCCATTCGAAGTATCGTTTACAATTTTATGCAATTATCTGGCCTGGTTATTCTCAAAACTTTTTTGCTGGCCAGCAGATTTCGTTTAAAGATATTCCTCTCAAAACTTTATGATATGTTTCCTTTTTTCAACGTTTGCAATAGCTTTCATGGTCTACTTTATACATATACTGTGCGTATTGTAAGTACGATCGTGCATGTGGACAACAGATGGGTTTCTGAGTGATGCACTTAATTTTATACGAATAATTTAGCTGTTAATAGGTTCACACTCAAGCACTGTTGGTATAGTTTCTCCATACACAATGAAGCCAACACCTTTCTCATGTTTTTATATTCTCCACAATAGGATATTTTATGGGTGCTATGAGTGACAGTTTCACTTGATTATTGTCAACCAGCTTCTGCAAGTCCAATCATGTTCCATGTGTACCTTTCTGGATTGTATTCTAATTCTAATTTCTATTTTTGCTACAGGTCTTTAAATTCTTACTTTCCAAGTAACAAATGTAAAACTATTTTCAGCAGTTTTCAGAGTTTGCGCCACAGTGGCCACTTTTTCGACGCCGACCTGTAGCGCACATCTGTAGAATGCGATCATTGTTAACTGGACCTGTTCAGCATGCCAGTCTGATCAGCTGAATCCATACAAGTGTTTTGGCAGGCATGTATCACTGGTGGCACCAATCTCCGCTTCAGAGTGTGTTTTGCTTATCTAGTGGCTACTTTGCCTTTGTTTTTAATCTTGTCGGATACTCACATCCCTCCTCGAGAGATAGACCACGAAGGTTGATCATGTTCAGTGGGAGAGTCGGTTCAGTCGACAACTATCCGATCACGAAGCAAGTAGTACTGGCTTACACGGTAACAGTACCAGTTTAAACCTGACTTGAATACATATTATAATTCATATATATTTGTGAATATTTCTTTTAACCATTGTGTATTTTGTTACCCTGTAGCCTTACTGCCAAGCTCCCAGTAAACAATTTGTTTCCCTATCGTGTTAATGTAGCTGAAGAACACAAATGAAGTTTTCATGATGACCACCTAAGCTTCGAACTGGCGTCTTCGACATTAACTCGACCACTCTACTGATCTGTACAGGAATGGCTCAAAATGTATTGGCCATTTGACCTTAATGGTTAATTCTGTAATTACATTTCTATCTGTTGGTGAGTACGCATACACGTGGTATATATTTTCTGAAAAAAGGTTATCCACTTAAAAGATGTTTGTGCCAATTGCAGATAAAAGTAATTGGAATAGGACTGTGTAATGAAAATAGGGAAATTATAATTATGACCAACAAAGTTAAAACTAAAGCCAACTTTCTAGTAGTTAACAGCTGATTTCTAGTGTAGTCAAAAGCCTATTTTGTTGCCAACTTTAGCCCTGTAAACTACTAGTAGTTTCGATGCTTTAATTTTCCAGCAAATCTAACAAACCCTGATCTTTGGACGAGTTTTCGCTGACATTTTTATTGCAGCGTGCTGTCTTCTATAGAATATGGTGTGCTACAAATACAATCCATTGATATTGGACTTAAATGTAAGATAAATGAAAAAGTAGACTGTATTTAATGACTATTGTTATAATTACTCAAGGTTCTTGATAAACGTTTGTAGGCGATTTCTAAGCGTCCTAAATGGAATACCAAGCATAAATTTGTTATTCATCAAATTCCCTTTTGGCAGTGTCGTATTGTGTAATTCTGTGATGCACGTTACGTTTAAGACTTGATCACCTTCATTGCACGATACGTCAAATTACGCTCGTGAATTTACTATTTGAATGAGTATACTCTAAAGTGTAGTAATATGAAATTAGTACCTTGTACCATTTGATCCGTATCCTTCCAGAGTCAGGATTGTGTACTAAATTCCAACTGTAACTTGTGTTAAATTCCCATGAATGTGTCTCATCTACCCATAATAATTCGACCTGTCGCTCTGTGTTCCCTGTTTCCCAGAGGGCATCTCTCAAGTCAACCCCAGGTCCTGTAGTAGAATTGACCTTCTAAAATAATGCAATCAATATGACGGAATTAAATTCGTTTGTTTATGTTGAGGATGTAAAACTTTTGATAATAGGAATTTTTAATTTTAACAGGAAATTAATCCTTCATAATGCAACATGCTGTGGTAAAATATGATTAGTGATGCATAATGTATCTCCTATAGACGTTTTTGATAAAATCTCGACTTGAAACATTTTCTTTTTTGAGTTTTAAGGATAATGTGAAGAGACAAGTAATTATTTCGTGAAATTCAATTGAAAATCTTCTAGTTTTCGAAACTATTAGTAGAAGTATTCTGAAATATGCAGCTTAACAGGTTACTCAAACAAATCGTTTTTTCTTGTTTATTATGGTATAGAGTGGAAGGCAAAGAGGGAAAGAAATAAGCTGATTAAAATGGTCTACCTTTAAACTAAAGCCCTTTCGTCCTACTGCCCTGGGAAAAGTCGAATTCGGTAATATGTTATAACTCTGAGTTATTCTTTTCCATGAGCAAATGTAGAAATTCCTGTAAACGAGATACAAAAGCATTTGCTTTATCAAGCAAGATAAAAAAGTTCATTAAAACATGATAAAATAAAGTAGAAAACGTTTTATGCGAACGATTTGGTCTCTGAAAACACTCAAAACATCAAAAGTGAGCTAAAATTGTCAATTTTAATTTTCTACTTGTTCTAGACTATAACAAAGGACTACATTTTGTGATGCATTTACTTTCTCGTACTGACTCAAATAGGATTGTTTAAAGTCTGAGCATCCATGTTTGCCCGCAGTAGAGTCAGAATAGCATATTTTGCAGACAGACGGAATTTGTCTTTTCATTTTTTCCACTTAATGTTGTCACCTGACTTTCGTTTCTGCGGTTGAACTTGGTCAATCGTCTGGTGACAAATCTTTGCTCTTTTATTTTATAACTCGTAAGGTTATTCGTCTTGAACTTCTACTTGATTACATTTCTGCCATATTTGGCCTTTAAAGCGAGATTCAATATTTGCACTTAAGGAGACTGGAATAATATCTGTAATGTAAAATCAAAAAATCTGACTTCGGTTTACTAAACAGTATCACAACATTATCGGCTTGAGCAAAGATAATGATTCCGAGTGCGAAAAGAAGACAGCAAAGTCTTACGTGGTCGACAAAACTACTTGAATAATCAGGTATTATTTTCTAACACTAATTTGTTTGAAATTAATTCCTATAGGAATCTCTGTGTCGTTAAGTGTGATTATGAGTACCGAAATACCTTAAAGTGACGCTAGTCACGTGTATACATTTTTGATACTAGCTCCCAGTTTAAACTGTGCTCTTTGGATATTTTACTCACCAGTTATTGATTGAATACTAATAGAGGATCACGCACAACGCATTCATATTTACAGTAACAGATTTGGACAAAATTTGCTAATTGCTTTACATCAAAGCAAAATTAGCTATTGTTGTTACAAGATTGTTTCCTTAGAGAGCTGATATTTATTATATATGTATTTTTAACTCACCTGTTACTTTGATATCCAAAAATCAACCCTACAAAGTCATCATCGGGCGTCTTACCAGCTGGCCATCTGATCATCATTGTTCCTGTGAACTCGAGATGACCAAAACGTGTGTTGGCAATAAGAGCACCAGGATTTCTGGATTTAAAAGCAAAACAAGTGTTAAGGTTACAAGCTGTTGTGACGACGAAAACTAAGATGTGGGAAGAAGAAGACGCCGAGGAGTGAAAAAAAGGATATCTGGAGCTTGCAGAAATTTAGAAAGTAAACAAGAATGGACTTAAGTATGAATAGAAATAAGGCCTGTTAAAGAGATGGCAAGTTAGATTACCATAGTATAATAAACAAATAATGAAGCTGACAGTCGTCGTTTTCATCTCAGAATTTACAGCAAGCAACTACGTACTTCATAAAAAACAAGTGCAACGACCGGGTATAGTTGACTTTAACTATTACAATTTCACTTCAACAACCTGTTGTATTTATAACTCCACACATTATATGACGCTTAATATATAAAGCATTGTCTTTGCAATCAACCGTTTTACAGTGCACATCGAAGTTCTTATTTACCTGTATCTCTGCCTTGTTATCATCAGTTAGCTTTGTTAATAAGCGAGGAAAAACAGCCCACTTAACGGAGCGTCTGAATACTTTGGAAGTGTGTTCATGGAAAAAACATAACATATTTACCCATTAATCGGCTGAAAAATCTGCCTTCCTTTATCTTTCAGTAACCAAAGTGGCTGAGGCTGGGTGTTTCCCTTATCATCAAAAATCACTTCAATGTACTTTCGTAAGTCAGTTTCTGAATGGTCCTTGTCGATAGGGAAATCATCCTATAAAAGATATTTTCAAATACGTCACATATAATAAATGCCATTACCTTCAAAATTTGTGATTGTTCTTCCTTATGCGTATTTGTAGATACAGATGTCCGCTTTATAAGTCTGGGGAATTAATGTCTCTCTCGATCTTTTCAAAGCGTTATTTCACTAGACTGCATTCACGTATTACCTTCAAGATGCAAGTCTTGTTTACCTTTTGTTTGGTATGAATGTAGCCTCTTACATGCTGCTCTTTCGCAGTAATGACTCAATTGGTAATAAAGCAATCCTGCCCACCTTGTAATGTTACCATCCAATTGCTCTGTATTTTCCGCTAGTTTTTCATTTCTTTTTTACTAATTTGAAATGCCACCTGATTTTCTCTACCTGTTTTTTTCCCTAATTAGACTGTTTCCTAGAAATGCATCGGTGTTAACTTTTTCATAACTCAAGTCGCTGTTTCACGTTCCATGAAATGCGAGTAATTCTCTTGTTACGCCACATTTCGAAGGGTTTAATTTGTTGCGCATTGTTGTTTCTCGGTTAATCTATCTATGCCATACAGCAGCTTAGGCTAAATGTAAGACTTTACACATGATGCCCAGTGGCATTTGATATCCTAGTTTTTCATTTTATTTTGTTTGAGACAGCTTAACGTTATAAACTGCCAATTTCTTAATTTTATTCATAAATACTCATCGTACCAAGGACATTACATAAAAATGTGAATTGTTTGTCCAATTTGGCCTAGTCGTCATCAAGTGGCAAGTGGATGCCGCCAATAAACACACCATTTTGATTCTGCAGTTCTGTTAAGATCAGTCAACATTTCTTTGGTGAGGCTGAGCTCTTGAATTTGTAAAATCTGTCTGGAACACGCAATAGCAGTGACAGAAGAGGTGGACACATTAGTTGGGATGCGAGAACAAGCAACGAATCTGATTGTATTTGACTAATTTATCACCGGACGTTTCGGCCTGACTGTTGTCATGACAACTATTAAACACGTATCCCGAGCTAAGCAAATTTATATTAGAATCGAACATGTAATAAGGGCTTAAACTTATGATTAATTCCCTTGAGACCTTTACGTTACAAATGGCTAGAGAACTTGAATTATAAGGGTTACAAGCTATTGCAAACGGCAGAATATGACATTGACTATCGAGAAAACTCACCACTACCTCATTGAGAACTCATATATATCTCGTCACTAAATACTCTATAATTACTGCATCAGACCATCCAACATGATTTTCAATCGAAATAATTTCTGATAGTGCATGTTTAACACGTTCGTGGCAACTCTGAAGTAAACTGGACAAACAAAGCCTTAGATTCAACGTGTACCACATACGCATTTACAACATGGTATTACCATGAAAACCGTGTCTTTCATGTGAATGATAGAAAGTGTAAAATGTAAATTGGCCAAATGTAAATTGGTGGTGTACCACAGGGTTGTCCAAATGAGAACTCCTTCTTGTTAATCTCTTTATAAAGCATTTGCTAGATTGCATACCTTTAGTAAAAATAATTCAGTTCTTGATAAATATTCAAAGCAAAGGTATTTGCTTGGGAAATGCTAACGTCTTTTCGCCGTTGTCTGAGTAATTAAAGATATACTGAATTTGGGATGTCAAAAAGCCGATATCACGGAATAAGTCTGTACTTCATCTTCCGTAGACTTTATTAACAGTTTGAGCTCTTTAAATCTATGTAGCACATAAAGAAAAGGTCTGGGACGCGTTATTTGGTCCTCTTATTTTGGAACCTTTTGTTAATTCTTTACCTTGTAAGCCTGTGGAAGTAAATATCAACTGCATTTGTTTTTAAACTTTGAAACTGCAGCAGTTAGTCACCTGATTTGCTGTTAAATAATCATAGAGGTAATTCAACTACAGTATATAAATTAAAAACTGCGTTACGGCAGTGTGTAGCCACGTAAAGAAATTAGGCTAAATAATAATTGAAATTGTAGACATTTGATGATTTCCAAATTTCTAGAGTTTGAAAAGGAATGTTTGCTCTTTATAAGTATAGACATGTCCTTCGTATTTTGGGAGTTTTCTTACTTTAATTGATAGAGTTTTGCATAGACCTCTATAAAGCATAGTTAAAGTTAAATATAATCAGAAAATATTTTTCACAAACCCCCATCACAAAGTACAGGACAAGAACTAGCCCTCTTCTACAAAGGATGGCAATGACGAAGAGTGATATAAAAGTAGGTGTGTGAAACATGCCTTAAATGACTACGTATCTCATACGAACTTTTACACAATTACAAGTCTTTACCTTGTGATTAACAATGCCATCGCCATCATCATCATTTTCACATATGTCACCAACTTGATCTCCGTTACTGTCAATCTGGGTATCATGACGTAAAATATTAATATTGACAACAAAGGATATTAATAATCTTTACAATCGCAAAGTTTAAAAATAGGCAGCTAATGAATTTTAAACTAGTTTTATATAACATTGAGTTTAGTTAACAAATTGTCCAAAACGAAAGATACTTTGCAAAACAAGGTATGATGAGCAGGACATAAAGTCACTTGCATGGAGTAAGCAAATGGGTATGTTTCCTCTATGAAGATGAAAGATGGGGTTGTAATATTTCAAAATATTGTGATAAATGGATTTTAGCTCTACATACTACACCATTTAAGTTATGCAAAAGGCAATGTTTTAAAATCTAAATTAGGCATCAGCTATACATGTACGATCAAAGGTCTCCTTGAAATTTTGCCATGTTTTCCCTTCTTTTTATATTTTTAGCTCTCCGCTGATTAACAGATGTATATGATGACCTACATTTCAACTATACAAGGTTATGCATGCGACTTAATAGTAGATGATAAAGACTATGCATAAAAGCTGGATAGATGCACTAAAAAACTAGTAAAAATACAGTCTCACCTGGTCCGAATTTGCCACCCATGGACAGTTATCAAGCATGTTTGGTACTCTATCATTATCGCGATCGGAATCACACAGGTCTCCTATTCCGTCGTTATCGGTGTCAACCTAGAAAATATTTCAAAGTAAAATTGATTGGATTTTTATTCCGTTTACTTTCTTGCCGCATTAGTTGTAAACATTTGGTTTGTTGTTGTTGCATCACATACAGGGGATGATTCTTCGAATGAAATGCAAAAATTGATAAAGGAAACAGAGTTTCAGTAAACATGGGCCTATAACAAAAAGCTATAACTTGTTAACATATATTTAGTATACTTGTAATCAAGTGAATACGGTAATCATGGCCATAATTAGGGATTTTTTCGATATATTATCTGCACAGACATAATTTATTATATCTTAAAATCTTAGAACGATGTTCTTGCGGTACAAAACGTGAAAATCGCCTTCAAAATTCGCTACATTGCCTAAAACATACTTAAAACCTTTAAACATGTACAAGGTCGAAAATGTAAAGGACGAATATTATAAATATCTTATTTAGGAAACTGTACTAACTTGTATACACGGACCTTTCACAGAACTAAAAAAGCAGGTGTGTTAAAGTCAGATTGCAATTTTACTAGCAAACTCTTGGAATCCAAGCAAAAATTCACTAATTAATACGTTTACGTATATCATAAGGCATACAACTACCTAACTTACACTACCAAAATCTCTCCCACTTTCTATATGCTGTGATGAAATCTTTAATAGCGAACCTACAGTTCTAATAAAACCAACAATGACCATCCTCTTCAAAATGTCTAAAAATGTCCGCCTGCGAACATTATTGCCTTGCTGAAAAGTATGAAATAGTCCAAGTGCTACCAACATCTGTTTTGTATACATTGCACCAAATACACTAGAGTTATATTCACAGCTTTGGACTGTATGATATTCTTCACTGTCATTCTCTCACTAAAGCAACGTTTCCTACATTTAACAACTTATATCACTATCTCCTCTATTCTCTTTCAGGTTTGCTCTAACTAGCCTGTATTGAAGTGATTTTTCCTTGCAGAATGAGACTATGGGTGGTTTAGAAAATATTTGCGTCCATGTTTCAGTAAGGGTTGAGACTTATGCGATATCGTCTTAACGTTATTAAGTGCTGGGATGTATGAAAGAATTAAAAATGTCTCCTCTACCTATCCCTATCTATCCCTATCTATCTGTCTTTAGGGAAGTGAAAGTCTTGTAGTTACCTGCAATACTCTTTCTACTTGCTACTGAGCAAACTTCTCCTTGTAACCTTTAGCTACCAATCAGTGCACCAAATTTTCTACTCCTTTCTGAAAACCCTCTGAAGATGAGCAAATCCTATGCATTCTAAATGCTTGGCATTATAACATGGGCATAATTGGTATGACGTTTGGTAAAGGTAATGATGAGTGTCTCTGGCTTTAAAATATAAACCTTTTTCAAGTCTGCCCTCTACAGATTTAACTGACGCATCCAAAATCTTTGTATGTTCACTGTGATATGAATTTGATTGTAGGATGAAATGAATTCAGACGACTAATGAATTATTAAAAACCCTACTATCTCATTTTCCAAAAGAAAACTAGAAGCACTCCTAGAGCATAAACCCCTGCCTAGCCAATATTATTATTCGTAATCAGGGGCTTTCCCTACGATGATCCCCTTGCTTGTCAATTTAATGAGGATATCATTACCAAATATAGTAATAAGGTTATCCCTCACTAGCCCTATGAAGTTTTCACTACCGAAAAAGTGACACTTCCTGAAAAGTTCGTTAAAATCCATCTGTACGTTTTTGAGTTATTTGCTAAAAAGGAGAAAGACAAACAAGCAAACAGACAATCCCTGACAAAAACGTATCCTCTTGAAAGATGCAATTTGCATAAGCTGCTGCATACGTAGTGCCAACAGAGTACTCAAGTGATGACGTAATAAAAATCTTCCTTGAAATTTCTGGATTTGAACCACATATGTCGAGAATATCTTAAAGTAACCCCAAATGTAAAATTTAACACAAATATGTAGAAAATTTCAGAGATATGAAAAATCTATTGTCGGCTCGTTCCCAAACAAAGCACTGTATTCCAGGCCTGGTTCCTGATTTCGTGAACCGAGACGGTAACACAGTGGTTACTATGGGAAATATTAAATATTCCAGTAGCCATATCTCAGGCACTTTTCGTCATAATGGAATAAGATTTGATAAACTTTCAAATTTTTTTTAATTCTTTGAGATTTTTTGAGAATCAATAATCAAAATACATAAATTCTAGAAATAGATGTTTCGTGACACCACTCTATTACTGTCCCTCTACCCTTTCTAAAATAATGTCTATCAAATTCAAAATAATTTTTATTTGGTACTAACCTGGCTAACATAAGTACCCCCTTGCCCTATTCGTAGGGGGAAATGGGGGCAAGCAGTATCTTTTGAGACAGGACTGTTTTGCAGATGACTAATACTTTTCGATATTGTTTTGCTATTTTCTAAAAGAGCTTTTTTTTCATTTGGACTCTTCCAATAATGCTTTGTTTTTTATTTCCTCTTTCTTTTTATCCACTTTTGTTTATGATTGGCTAGTTTTGATGCACGTTTTGTGTACAAAAGGTTGTCATATTTATATGCTTTTCTTTCTGACGATTCATACTCTGAAGAGTGTCAGACGAAAAAAAGCATTTAAGCATGTTGTTAGGACAATGTCGCAAATATTGGAGGCCATTTTCAAGTTATGTACCACGGAAACATTGTTAATGCCATTACTTAAAATAATGGAGATACGAATGCTTCTTACACTAGCGTCATGTACGTAAAATGACTGTGAACTTTTAGCCTGAAGGTTTGCATGCAATTCCTTTTCTTTTTTAAAACAGAGCTAAAGGTGCAAATTTTCTATCAGTGATGCACCAGCTAGATGCATGTATGTTTTGATATAAGGGCAGTATAAAATTTGTTATCAAGTTAACTGCAAAGTATACTCACAGTTTCTTTATTCTTCACATGGAATTGGTAAGGACTAACTTATTATAATTACTTTTACTTACCTTCATATTTAAATGTAACTTTTGTCATACCAAACTTTCCGTCGTAGTGCAGCGATTATTTTCTTGCATTCAGTTAGATAATACTCTTATTTACCTTGAAATATTGCTTTTGTAGGCAAAGTACCAATCTCAGCTATAGTTTTGTCAGGAGTGGTAATTTTTTATGTAAGAGCGGTTATCTTTATATAACTAGGTTAGGACGGAAATTGAACTATCAGAGATGACTGATCACTGAGATGCTTGTGCATCCAAGGTAACAGATTTACCTAAACTCTATCGAGCGAAGCCCTATCTACCTTAAAAAGATCTAAGGTCTTCTCCTCTATCTCTCCTTCAATTCTTAAACGCCCTAGCTCTGTACAAGCTAACCTTTCCTGTTTAGATCGTTCAGATCGTTCAAAATCGTTCAGACCCCTCCTCATTTCTAAGTAGTCTTGTACTTGAGAGAAATTTAGTACTTGTGCTCGAGAAATTTACGTACCTTGGATAAAACTGAAATTTCTCATTAAAATAGTGCCCTTTATTCAAATTCACAACATTGGAAGAGCAAAATGGTCCCGCCAAAATCATTATTACTAGTGTGGCAGTCTAAAGTGCTTGTTTTTGGTACATCTTCCTGTGTTAAGAAAGACAGGTAAGACAGAATGCCTATGCCTTGGAGTTTGTCGTCCCATGTAGTTTCTATCTCTAGGCGTAGGTGCCCTGCCTAGTCCTTCCTTTGCACAAATAATCCTTTTTCCATCATTTGCAATTCTTGTCTCATTTCAAACAGTTTATCACAGTCCAATTTCGTTCTATATTTTAGTAATAAACTTATAATAAATTTCTTATGTGGAGGTACTCTTCTTTATACATCAAAAGTGGAAGCAATAAACCTTTCTCTGTCCCTTTCGGTACATTGCTACAGATCTCCAACAACTCAGCACCATCACTGCCATGAACACGGGGACGTTTTTAAGACAACCTCCATTAGGTATATCAAAATATTGCAAAACATGGTTTAAATCTTACAGATAAAGAAAAATTATTGGAATAAAAACATTTTAAACAATTTGTTAAAATATTTTGATACATTATTTTATGCAGAATCTAACCTACAATTTAGCAGGGTCATTACTAAAATTGTCCGAATAACACCAAGAAGAACTAATGGAAAATTTTGTCCGCTAAAACTCGTTAGCGCATAGTTTATTCTGAAAAACGGTATTACTAGTGGAAAGACACAAGAATTCTGTTATTTCAAAAATATTAGAGTTTACGTAAATTATATAGATAAGACGATGAAGCGACCTTAGTAAAGTGAATAAAATGATAATCCTGCAAACCCGTGGTTACAAGTTCAAATCCGTGTCACCACAAACAAAATACCATTGGCGAGAAAAGGCAATGGAAGGCCACTCTTATAAACAACTCTCTACCTAATGAAGTCCCCAACCCTGGCATAAGAGTTTGTAACACTCTGTAATGCATATGCTACAAAAAATTACTTATACTGTCGTTTTTTGACAAGATTAGACGAAAGTAAATGAACTGTATAGATTTTCAGATAGTGAGAAAGATAAAATCGACATAAAGATTGTATAAAGGCAAAAGCTGTAATTTCTCATGTCTCTGTTCGTTTAAAATAGCCTGAACACTATGGGAAAAAACAAATATGATCTCTTTGGATTAGTTTGGATTTGAAAGTGTCTTATTCAACCTAGTTTTTGTGTTCAAAACGTTGCTGATTGATATTATTGGATGATATAATAGATTACTTCTGCAATTGCCCATTCCATAAATTTGACAGCGAAATCAGGTATTAATTCAAATCTTATAAAAGTTACTTAGCATCTGTTGAGAAATGTTTCAAACTAAAATAAAAATGTACTTATTCAATCTGTATTTTTCAGTCTGGCCTTGTTATCCTTACCTAGGTGAATGAACTCTGCCAATGGTCATTACTTGTATAGAAACCTCTGTTTGCAGCTAAGCACACAAATTATTCTCTGCTCATGGACAGATCAGACTTGCATATAAATGATGCAAGATAGAGTTGGTGTCGGAGAGACTCAATTCAGCAACGGTACAGAAAACTATATCATTGGTTGATTCTGACGATTCAAAAATGTTGATCCGAGGGATATTTTAACTCCTTTCTTTTTCTGGCTTAATTTTCATCAACCCAATCGTTATCATAATCTATTCCCATTACCTACACTCTGTCTGTCTTGCTTCATGTATTAATTTTCATAATAGCAGTTGAGCCTTATCTATTCTGCCAAACCTGCCAAAGGCAATCTCACAAATTTTTAATAATTAAACGTTAATTGCAGCATTTCTTAAAGAAAAAAGTACAATATTGGCATGTTTTCCTTGCTTTTTATATAAAGTGCAATATTTCACCGCTTGGTACACTGAACGAACGTCATCAACCATTGGTAGTCATATTGCTTGATTAACATTTAAAGCAAAGCTTTTTAAGAAGTTGAATAAATATGCCAATATGAATTTATCTTAAAATGTATCGCAATTTAAATCTCAGCGGTTCTGTTTCCAAGCAACTACAGCAAAATATGTGTAATGATGTACTTGTTTACATTAAGGCGTCCTTATTGTAATTATAAGACTTAAGAAAGAAGATCATAACATCATTTTGAGTCACGCGTAATCTAAGTTTGGCGCTAATTACCAGCTGTTAAACAATGGATAACTGAAAAACCGAAACAGTAAAACGCAACCGAAAAACCGTAGCTGAAACAATAAAAAAACTGCGTCAACTCAACCTTAGTGCCGATTACATGCATAATTAAGAGCAGAGCCCTAAAGCTCTTCGGGCACATCAAGAAATCTAACACTGGCTTATCAAAAATATGTCTAGAAGGATCGGTAGAGAGGGGGGGGGGGGGAGAAAGGGAGGAAAACTTCGTAAACCTTGGCTTGACAACACTACTTCTTGATCATAGCTAAGCGTTAATGACTTAAACACTGCTTGTAAAAACCGTAATTTGTGGGGAGTAATTCCTCATGTTAGTGCCCAATCTAGCTTAACTGTATTCAGCGACACATGATGACGAGCTGAAACTTCACAATATGGCTTTTCCAAAGTATCAGACGATTTATGATTCACTGTACAAACAAAAACGTTTAGCAGCGTTTGGGCTTAAGTTAGGCACAAAGCTCTAGCTGTAAACGATTCCATTTTTTCGTACATAAACTCAAAACCCAACCAAACCTCTCTAAGAAAGGTTCTGGAATGTATGAATTCTAAGAGAGACTTGTTGGCACGAATTACTTATTGCAAAAGCAATTAAACGTCTGTAAAATTAATACAATCTATCAATAATCTTGAGTGATGGCCAGCTGAAACTGGCTAGGATACCTACGTCGCTAGATATTGTGCTATTTTTTTACACGATCTATGTGGTCGAGTTTAATCACATCAGCGTTTGCTGACATTAAATCTAACTCTACTCAATTTGAATGACCAAGCTTTTATAGTAATCAAGGTTTACAATGTACTGTGTCAACTCTTTCAACTCATGAGTCAGCATTACGTTTTTAAGTGTTAAGGGATCCTCATATTAGAGTGCAATGTTGACAAAGATAAACTCAAACTAACGCCATCTTTGGCAAACCGGAACAAGAGAAAGGGGCTGTACCTAGGGCATTGCCCCGGAACACATTACGCATATAGGCGGCCACCAATATTTACTTACCTTGTCAGCTTGATTAGGATTTGTGCCAGTCTAATACTTCGTTATCTTGTGCCCTAATGCCCTTTTAACTGTGAAACAAATCCTATGTTACAGATTTACTGTGTCTAAAAGTATTACATCTTTTGCTCTATTTGACAACTTAATCGTTTGGACAGAACTCGCAGGCGTTTCTAACCACTCTCTTCCAGCCTCGTTTACGTTCATGTACGCTGACACCTATGATGTCCCCTACGTCGAGATACACTAATGCCATGTAGAACTTAGTGGAAACAAATAACATTTAATCACATTAATGTTTGCTAACATTAAATTTAATCCTGTTCAATTTGATTTTATCAAACTTCAATAGCAAACGAGTTTTACAGCGTACTTTAACAATTTTTCAAAACCAATGGTATTTATTTCATCATTGTCGTTTTTAATCTATTTTGATCGGCACATTGCCAATGTCATTGTACCAAGCTACGTCTTTATCATTGGTACTATTATTAAAGAAATTGTCAATGAGCACCAATCTAGAGAATAGATGCGAGAATGAAAGAAATAGAAGCAAGAAGATTGATTGGCGAAGACTGCAAAGATCCTTTCAAGTCGCCTTAAAAGGGAAACAAGGATTATATCACAAATAATGAAAATGACCTTGATTTAAAATTTGATTCAGATGAAGCAAATTAAAAAGCAGGTCTTAATCAAGTGGTTGAATAAAATGTAAATTTGAAATAAAATAAAAGAGGGATAAAACATTAGTGTAAAACGACGGGAACCTGGCTTGTGGTCATATTTAAATAAAACGCATAAAACATACCTTACGGTGAACACTTAGTTCATGCGAGGTTGTCAATGAAAGATAAAGACAGACATTTTAAGATGTCATTTTTATCTAGTCATGGATTTCTTGATTATGGACTCACTATTTGATTCAGTGTTACAAAGAACATTGCTGATAAGTTCGGCTACCACTACAAGTGTCTTACCGCACGCACTAAAGAAATGCAAAATAAATGAAAAACACTGCCTGATCCTAATCACACGATATTACTGATGAACTTGCCATAGAGAAGAGACATCTACCAGGTAAATGAAATTTGTTAAGTAGTTAAGAAAGCAAAAACTGGAAGGGAGTGACTCAAAACTTATGTGTGTCCATATGGATTCTTATGGCATTCCATGCTACCATCGCAGAGCCCTCTTTTAGCAAATTTGAAATGGTCAGACTCTCGTTATACCTGCAGTGATTTGAAGACGAATAGTAAATCTGACAAGGTTTAACATTGAAGCTGGAATTGCAAGAAGTATCGTCATTGATGACGCTATTTGCTGTTTCGCAATAAGAAAAGCATCCATTTCAAAGGGAAATTGTGAATTGAGATGGATAATAGTTCAGTGTCAGATAGCATATGTTATCAAACAAGTTGTTAAGAATTAAAGTATCTAAGTGTACTTTATGCGCTTGGTATTCTCGTAATTGTGCAGAAGGAAGAAGTGATGAGACAAATTTTGCTCGGTGACGGTACACAAAACTACTTCAGAGATTAGTGAAATAGATGCATCCTCAATATTTTTATTGATGCTAAGTATATAAAACAATAAACTGCAATCAAATGTTACGTTTGGTTTGAAAAAAAACTTTAATTGCTGGGGTTTTTTGTGAGCCATTACAAAAAGTAGTTGTTTAGTGTTGCAACATTAAAGTTCGATCCTTGATCGATATACGCTGAAAGGGCTGAAATCGTTTAATCACCTCTTTTGTGGTGAGTCATTTCTTAACAGGCACCTTTTCTCAAAAAACATCTTCAAGATTCGACTGAATATGCTCTTTATAGAAGCAAATAAAATCAAATAATACGAAAATATTTACCTGGTCAGCGTTGGGTGTAAATTTGCAATTGTCCTCCTTGTCTGTGACTCCATCCTGATCCACATCACTATTACCATCACAAAGGTCTCCTCTTCCATTTTCGTTTCTATCGTGCTGTCTGGGATTCGGCTGCGTCTGGCAGTTATCGCAGATGTCCCCGATCCCATCTCTGTCTTTATCCTTCTGCTCAGGATTTGAATGAAGTGGACAGTTGTCGGATTTGTCAAAAACTCCATCGGCATCGGAATCATTGTCACATTTATTCCCAATCTTATCACCGTCTGTATCTAATTGATCTGAGTTTGTTATTAACCGGCAGTTATCACATGCATCTCCTATCCCATCTCTATCTGAATCAGTCTGGTTGTAATTAACTACTCTAACGCAATTATCATGGATATCAGGGACTTTGTCGTTATCATCATCAGTATCGCATTCATCACCTATTCTATCGGAGTCAGTGTCTGTTTGATCACTGTTTGGGATA
The DNA here is from genome assembly GCA_024741275.1 of Chironex yamaguchii. Taxonomy (NCBI): domain Eukaryota; kingdom Metazoa; phylum Cnidaria; class Cubozoa; order Chirodropida; family Chirodropidae; genus Chironex; species Chironex yamaguchii. Next base: position 2,794 of record JANTCA010013279.1, on the reverse strand, counting down.
AAAGGACAGTTGTCCTTTCTACACACTAACTCTCTACAAGGGAGCTCGACGTCAGGAATACCGTCAAGATCTTTATCTGATCCACAGTGGAATCCATTGCCAGCAAAACCTTTGTTACAACTGCAAAATCCATAATTTGGCTCAGTGTTTAGGCAAGTTGCGTATAAGCTGCAATTTAACAAGCCTAAAGCACAAGGGTCTTTTCTGGCAATACCTGGAAAACAATAAGAATAATTCGTTTCAATTTTAGGACGCTTTAACGAGAGCGTAATCGTACAGTTTATTTACATGATATGCTAAGGCCAGTTTACCATAACCGGCATTACTGGTGAATGTAGGATTCATTCACCTTTATAAATGGGCTCTACTCCCTGCTTTTCAGCCCAAACGTTTTCATAAAATTAACTAATGATTTCTGTATCTCCCAGCAATTCATTGGAAACGCAGAAATCTCCGTATGATATTTGTTTCAACCACTGTTACTTGCAGCCACTTTCTATATCCCTCTATACTTAATACTGATACTACCTTGAAGATCATATTGTCGTTTTTGTGGTCATCATTTACAGAACGCATTCATTCACAACTTTATTTAGTTTGGAGTGTTATCTTAATTACAGAGCAACAAGCAACTATGGAGACTTTTAATTCCTGTTGTTCTTATGAAGAAGACTGAATCATTCTTGTGTACCAGATAAATATTTTGGAGAGATTTGCTCAAATTTTCTTACCTTTGTCTGTGGTAGGTTCAATCGTGGTAGTTACAGTATCTGTTGTTTTCTCTTCCGTCTTCGGACCAGCAGTTGAATTTCTTGCAGGTGTTATCACAGGAGTTTGAATTGTTGGTTTGTTTGTTGTATTCCTACTTACTGTAAAGGCAGTGGGAACTGTTGATTGCTTTGTATTAGTATTGGCTGTAGGTACAGTCTGGAAGAAAAAGGAGTCAGATGCCAAGCAGTACATAATACTTATACCGTAACATTATGTGGGAGTTTTATTTCCAGGTTTCTTAACCAGCAGATTGAAACTTTGTAGTAGAGTATTGCAAATAACTTAAAATCTCAATGTTAAAATAACATCGTTAACCCAAACTTAAGTAAAAATAATTATAGCCATGGCAACCTATATTTATTAGTCTACTTGTGATCTTGTCATAATATAGATATTAATATTATTTTAATTATAGTAATTTTTTAAATTGATGAAATACAAGATATAGTGATTTAGAAGACATAATTCAATTTATCAATGTATTCCAAGTTAAATACATAGTTTAAAGGATAAGATATCTGCATTAACATTTGATTGACTATGAATAAGTCCTGAGTCACAAAATTGTAGTGCCGTGGGGCTAGTATATAACTATAAAATAGACAAATTTGTAACTTTACTACCCTTTTGAAGAAGATAACGATCCATCCACCAATTTTCGACCTAGAAGGCCTTAGATATGCGTCAAAAGGAGGAATAAGCATAACATAGTGAATATGTAGAAAGAGAGAGAGAGACAAGGTGGACTGGGACCAAGGGAGAATAACAGAAACAATTAGAATAGAGACAAAGGACACAACAGAGTCAAGAGTAGATCTGTAGAAAGACAAGGAAAGAAGGAATAACTGGAGTAAAGAAAATATGTTTGTAGATAAGAAAAGTTAGAAATCACAGAGAACCTAAAGTGTGGATAGGGCGTTAAAAGTAGTGAGTCTATGGTGGTGGTCTCTAGAGTTGTGACGAACGACAGTGGGTCCTGATATCGTGCTTGGTCTGTCAAAAATGTGATGCTACGGGTGTATCATGATGGTGGCTTATATCACCCAGGTGTTCACGGAAGCGATCAGGAAATGAGCGCTTCGTTTCACCTAAGTACAAAACGTCACATTTAGTTCACGTTATGATGTATACAAAGTTAGTCATGGTACATCGATAGTGGCGGTGAATGCATTTTGTGAAAAATTCCAACATAGTTACAAAGCAGTTGATGAATACTTAAAATCGTTACATAAGAACTATGCTATTTTTACACGAGATTATGTTGTTCCTTGCTCATTGATAAAGGAAAAGGGGTATAACATCCATCCTATGCCCGAAGTACCCAGAAATTATTAAAAGATAGCGTTACCTTATTTCCATCATTGCTTTTGTTGTCATTTTCCTTCTGTGCAATTACTAAAACATAGGAATGCATTTCCATGATAGAATGGTACAAACTTCAAAAAAGAACTTGTGGTTGTAGCATTGAACGCAATAGTAGTAGCAGAAGTAGCAGTAGGCAGTAATGCTAGTAATAGTAGCTGTAAAAGTAGTAATTAATGCCGATTACATCCATAATTAAGAAAACAGCCTTAAAACTATTTGGTCACATCAAATCTAACAATGATTTATCAAAAACATGTCTAGAAGGCATGATAGAGGGAGAGAGAAATAGAGGAAGACCTCCTAAACGTTGGTTTGACAATATAACTTCTTGGTCACGACTAAGCGTTAATGATTTAAACAGTGCTTGTAAAACCCGTAATTTGCGGAGAAGTTTCTCATGTTAGAGCGCAATCTAGCTACCACAGATAACAACAGATAATGATGACAGTAACATCATCATCATCATCATCATTATTATTATTACTATTATTATTATTATTATTACTATTATTATTATTATTACTATTATTATTATTATTATCATTATTATTATAATACTTTTATAATACTTTTATTATTATTACAATACTTTTGATCTGGTAATGATTGTTTTACTACAGTGCAAGTCTAGCGCATGTCATGTATATTCAAATATGCC
>JANTCA010013268.1:0-18792 GCA_024741275.1 Chironex yamaguchii | reverse complement strand
TCGAAGCATAAAAATTTTCTGTGTTCTTAGGTCCGATTCAGTTTGTTGTTATTGTTTCTTGGTGCCTCTTTCAGTCATGTGACAATTTAGGACTGGATCGAGATTTTTGCACCAAAATGGCGGGAGAAGAGAACAACTTCTTAAAATTTGTGTCGATTTGTGTCAAACCATATAATTATAAGCAGAATGAAATTGACTGGTGACGCAGAATTGGCTTTCTTCCCTCTTTTTGAGATTTAACCATACCAAATTTTGTTCTGGTCTCCTTTTGAGATTCAACCGTACCAAAGATAGGATACTTCTTGGAAACCTGGAATTTGCTTGGAAGACGGAATAAATCAGTTATTTTTGTTTGAACTCTGTGGCACGTCTTCGTAGAATGAAAAAATCAAAGCAAACCTCTGAGTCGCTCCAAAGAAGACACCCTAAATTTCTCTTCATAAAATGCATAATTTGATACTTACTCTTCTTTGAAATCCAAAGGTGCCACCTGAAGAACTCGTGGAAATAGCTGAGCCTCTCCTTTGATCTCCGTTTCCATCATTAAAGCCTGATTTCCAGGAATCAATTTGATGTCACACTTGATCATAAGAACTTGTGATGTCCCATATTGAATCTAATGTGAGGGGGAAAACAAGCTACATTGTGAACAGGATATTTGTTTATCTCATACATCCTTACGCATCATTGCTAATCGTAAACAGAGACTTACCTCTGTAATAAATAAATGAAATTCAAAAGAGATACTTACATCTCCTCGATAAGTAAACTTGCCCCCAGTTATATCGATTCCATTTCTATCAGTGCTACTCCTCACAACGGACCAATACAGTGGTGTCATGAAAGTAGTCACTGATCGCATCACATGCAGTAAAGCCGGGGGTAGTTCTTTCAGATGTACAGTGAATAAGTTTTCTTTTCCAGTGTATGCCACGGTTACCATAAGAGCACCTTCGTCCACCTTAATGCTATTTACGGATCCCCCAATTGAACCAATAACTTCACGTATGCCATCCTCTCCTGAGAAAACAATACAGACAAATAGTGTCAACTTTAAAAGCAGACTCAAAACAATCACATGCTTAAGGTAATCTCTTGATTTTGCTTGATTCAAGGAGTAAAGATAGAACTATTTCCAATGAATATAATCTGAAAAGCCAGAGTGCTTACCTGGACAAGGCTGCGTGCTGCATGCCTCTGACTCAAAGGAACTACCAGAACATGATTTTCCACCACCTGAAGGACTTGGAGAGTTGCATAGTCGGACTCTAAAATGCAGACCACCTCCGCAGCTTACAGTGCAAGTACTCCATGCTGTCCATGGTCCAAATTTACCATCAACTTTAAGAAAATAAAACACTTGATCATTATTCTAATATTATACACAACTAGAATGCCACAGTATGTAGTTCGGTGCCAAGGCAGCTAAAACAAGGCTATTGTCGATATGTACGAAATAACAATCCACCTTCGCCTTATATACATTTCTTGATGTCTCAGAATAGATAGCAAGTCTTTCAAACAACTGTTTACGCAATGCCCGCAAGGGATATAGCGACCGATAGTTTGAACAATTTCATATTGAACGGTGTAGAAAGAAATTACACATGGAAACTTATGAATCCGCAGATTGACAATCGTACGTCACCCGGACATTACTAACGATTACACGTGACGCCTCTTTTAGTATCTGAAGCTCTGTAGCTGGAATCGTGGTCAAAACTTTGATAAAAATTAGTAAGGGAATAGAACTAGCAATTTCCTGAATCAATTTTCTCTTAAGGCTATCTGAAAATGGACAACGGTGTCATATTTCATCATTTATAATGGGCCTCCCCACAGATGTCGTTGTATAAAACTGTCAGACATAAACTGCGTCAGATTTGTTAGTGTCACGTTGGTACTGTTTTGAGTAGGGCAGAAATTGCAGCTACGAAATGTTGCTAGCTGTCCATTAAAACTGCCAATGAAAAAAACAGTACAAAAAGTCAAAGTAATCGATGCCAGCACCATATGGTGATTTTAAACGTTACCAAATTGCTGAAATCACCGCGCCAACTTTAATATACGTCTACAAAACGTCCAACAACTTACAAATATAGAAACTGCCAAGCTGTATTTGACCATCATTACATACATGAGGCAGACAAACATCGAAAATAGGGCAAAAAAATATAAGTAACTCAAAAATCAATTTTAAGTCACATCATTACAAAATACAGAGATGATTGGTCTTTAGATATTTCTAACGTACGATGAAATTTCATCGACATTGTTGCATAACATTTTGAGCTTTGTTGCAAACAGACAAACAAACAAACGAGGGGAAAACATAGCCACATTGAGTCAACATATGTCATTCAATCTGACTTTTATGAATAAGTGGTTGCATCGTCAACATTCACGTTATCGATGCAACAATGAGTGCAATCTCTATAAGTAAAGGAACTAAATTCACTTAAAACATTCGCTAAGTAATAACATCACATTACGCTCCTTCAAGATCTTTACAACATCCAATCTAATTGCCGTTTTTGCCTTTAATTTCTCTTCTTATCTTAATTCTCTTAGCGTTGAACAAACCTTCAGCTATCACTGGTACCTATCCCTCATCTTTCTGCATATCTTCCAAAAAGTTAACCAAGTTAGAATGAGTGCTTCAAACTTGTAGACCGTATCATACGTAAGCAATACAAAGTGAAATACTGGTACAACAAAGCCCACCTTTACAAACTTTAACTTGGCAAGACCGCACTTCTGTGCTGGGTCCTTGACAAGGTCTTCCTCCATTTCTTGGGGGTGGGTTGTTACAGTATCGTCTTCTCTCTTGAAATCCTTTTCCACATGTGGCACTACAGGGACCCCATGGTTCCCAATCACTGTATCCTCCGTCCACTAAAAATCAAATAAACTCTAACTTTAATTTAAGAGAACAACCTCACTGAAAATTACGCTCAAATTGCTTGAAATAATAAAAATGGCGACTGTATATGCAAAACAGTGCAAAAGTCAAAGATGGCGGTTAGAGCGATTCAGTTCCAAACAGCGACATTAACTAGACAGAGAAGTTGGCTAACAGTTCTAGGAGGTTTTGCACATACTTGACCCTCGCATTTGGTATGTAAAAACAATTACAAACTGGTTATTCTGTAAGCACTGCTATTCCTGTTGTATGGAAGATGCACATCAACACTTGGCACACGTGTTTCCTAACATTGCAAATAAAAAGCATCACACATCTCTGCGTTGAAAAGAGCTTCCCAGATACATTCATATGCCAATTATTTGGGTTGTTAAGCATAATTAGTTGTTATATTGCAATAAGGCTCAGATTGGCAAAGAACATACCTTTCACAACGACTTTGAATACATGAATGATCATACCAACTTCATTTTCAGCTAAACATGAATAAGGTCCTGAGTCTTCTACTCGTGCGTTTCGAATGATCAAACTTCCATTCGGCAAAATTTGAAGCGGGAAGGATTGCTCGATAATACTTCGTTCCCACTTTACAGTTGGTGGGGGGTATCCCTCAGCTTTGCATGTAAATACTGCTGTCTGTCCGGCATCAATTCTGACTGATTTTGGCACAGTGACAAATTTTGGCACCTCTAAGCACAGAGACAGAAAAAAAGAAAAAAACTACTGCTGGCTTTCGAATGAAAAATCATAATCGTTAGAAAACAACATACGACTTGAAAATCGCAGACAAAGTTGTCTAAACAAGTTCAACATGTTTCAAAGTCCACAACAATATCATTTGCAATCTTTGTAAAGGGAATAGATGGATACGTAAGTTTGCTCAAAGAGCACCTCTAAACTATTTTTTCCGTAAGTGTATATCTTCTCATAATAAACTGGTACGGGAATATAAGAAATTAAACTAACAATGAATATCATCAGAACGTGGTAATTTCAGTTTCACGTAACGCAAGTCATTTAAAAGTGAGGATATATTTTAATAACTGATATTACGTCTGCATCTGAATCAGGGTTTCTGCTCTTTGGTATTCATTGTGCTCCTTAGTACTTGCATTTGAGCAAATGTAATCCGATACGAGATTAGTATTAGCCGTTTTCAAAGAAGTCTGTTTGTCAGTACTTAACAACTACTTCAAACCAGGCCTAGTAAAGGTGGAGTAGTCTAGATTAGGTATTATCACTAGGTATGTGCGCTTTTCTAAGCTTGGTCCCATGAAGGAAGACAACGACAACAGGCTCTGAGGTCATAATCTGATACAACAACACAGCTTGCTTTAATAGTGAGATAAGGCCATCCTGTACGACGTTTTAGGAAGATACGTCCTACGCCCATTCGTGTGCATTTATGAAAAGTTTTCTTTTGTGTGTATACCGGAAGATGCGGTGTACTTTGTTAAAGGATCAGGCAGAATCCCTTTTTAATGTAATCTAATTTTAAATCCTGTCTTCTGAAAAGGTTCCTCTTGTTGCGTCTTAATCTATTACCTTCTCTCGGGCTTTCAAGTGGTTGATTATCTAATTCGTCGTTCAAATTGATCGTTTCCTGGCTGACAACAGAGACTTTAAAGCCTAAAAGAGATATTCAAAAAGAAATTACACACAAATTAAGGAGTATTGTACCACCTTTACAACTAAATTAATCCATAGCAACAAATTTGGTCCCGAACAATGCTGTAAGGTTAGACAGAAAAGTAGTATCTTTAAGTGTGTCATCTAGCACGGTAAAGCTATAGATAAATATGGCCTTGTGAAGACTAAATCTCAAGTCTCATAGAAATAATCCACAAAGTGGTGACCGGGTACCTTAGTTAAGTAAGTAGATGCAAAGCCATCATTTTTGTCTCGAAAAATACGCTTTTGTGTCCAATGTGATGCTCACGAGCCTCTCTTCATCTCTCCATCTAATTTGCCATGGTTTAGTTGTGAAAGAACAGACGTTGCTGGTCGTTGACGAAAATTTAACAAGATCAAAAAATACGTGAAGAAAATGGAGGGAATGAAACGAAGTATCAAAAAGAAAGAATATTCTACAACACTTTGTTTTCTTCCAATTGAAACGTAAGCAACCGTAACCCTCGTCTGAAATGTTATCTTTCTCAGTGCGGATTGAATCTGCCGATAAGTTCTAGACACTCGTTAGCAAGACGGTACCAAAGCCTGTTTGTAGCATTATTACTCATGGGTTATGTAGCACAGTTTATAGCCTTTTTCAGAAACGCCCTTTTTGTCGGTGAAAACGTGGTCTTTATCACAGCAACTATGAAAGCGACGTCGCGAATCGAAAATCAAGTGAAGGTACTGGGATGATTGTTCCGCTCACAAAGTGGTATGCGTATCACTAAGGAAGGCCAACATTCAAGATACACCTCAAAGATGGTTTTATTTTCAACGTAACAATACGAACGAGGAAGATCAATAATTTTTCAATAAACATAACTCTACATACATGAATATAAAACATCCGCACATGTGGTGTAATTTGAAATAAATGACCTTATTATAGTATGATGGGACGTACCTTTCACATTAACATCAAATTTAGCTGATACTTCTCCAGCGTCATTGCTGGCAATGCACTCATACGATCCATTATCTGCTTTGTCAACTTCCTCTACATACAATAGCCTTCCTATCTGCGGTAGAAGGTTACCATCATGCTTCCATGTCATGTAAGGATCAGGTATACCAGAGGCGTAGCATTCAAGGCGCAGCACGTCTCCTTCTCTCACATTAGTAACTGCTGGTGGTCTCAGTGTAAAAACAGGAGGAACTAGAATATGGAAATACATTATCAATTCATCGTTGCCACAAGCAAAATTATCCAGGTTAGTATACATTGCAGTAGTGTCGCTTGATGCTGTCACCTTTGGATCTTCACAGACTTTAACAAGAATCAAAGAAGAGAAGGACTGTATGTCAGTTTCAGCTAAACAGCCCGATATGTTGAGCCTGTATGTTGTACACTCCAGTCAAAACCTTGATTTGTTGCCATTGGAATTTGAATAAAAATTAATAATATTAAGACGTTTCAATTACCAAATCAAATTTAACATACGGTGCATGTCCTTATGACGCATAAATATTATACGTTACATGAGTACAATATGTATGTACATAATGTATACATTTACACATATATATGTATATCTGTGTATATATATATATGTATATATATGCACAATTGATGAAAACTGCATGATCTCATCATGACCTGGGGACGATACTTTCGCCACTTATCACGCGGACACTTGATCAGCGGTCACTTGATCAGGGGACGCTTGATGAGAGAACACTTGATCAGACAACCCTTGATCAGGGGACGCTTGATGAGGGAACCCTTGAACAGGGGACACGATCAAAGGACACTTGATCGGGGGACGTTGATCAGGGAACACTTGATCGGGGGACGCTTTCTCAGGGGATACGTGATCGACTACATTTGATCAGGGCACACTCGATCATAGGACACTTGATTAGAGAACAGTTGATCAGGTGACGCTTGATCGAGGGGAGCCGTAATCAAAGGGGAGACACGCTAGAGGGAGAAAGATTATAGTTTAAGATAACGCTTCTACTTACCATTAACAAATACTTGTCGATCAGCGTAGGCAAATCCGGCATAATTTGACGCACGGCACTGGTAGATACCCGAATCCGAAGGATCGAGATTCGATATTTTGAGAACGCCATCTTCCAACAACTTAAAAGATAAGGAACAATATATTACAAGGGCAAATACTAAAGATAAGCGAGGACGTTACACGAGGGGTGATATTATATGAATGATAAAGAAGACTTGGAACAATGTTGTAACAATTGATAAAAAAGGAGAAAGAAAGATTAGGCAAGCATAAGAAAAGAAACAAGAAATAAACATGGTAAATATTGTTCGCCTGATGGTCAAGAGTTAATCAATAATTTATTGATTAATAATTTCATAAACATGATACTTATTATAGAATTCAGTCGGACAAAAGGATATGGTCGCAAAATGATGACAACTCGAAAATGCAGCAGTTCTCTGGCAAAATCGATAAAATCATAACCCTTTACCTGATACTTTTTACCATCGATCGGGAGCACTAAACCAAGACGTGTCCATTGGATGCGTGGCTCGGGGTTGCCTTGGGCTCTACAGGCAACCTTAATGGAAGACCCATTGATACCATGATGGATTGAAAGATCACTCTGATATATGACTGGAGACGCTTAAAATAAAAGAAACAAACAATGCCATGAGAAGATACGGCAATACAAATTTTTGATGGGCAATGGGAGGAAAATCACTTATTTCTGACACAATGACACAAGCCGGCTTCCTGCTAGTAAGATCGTATTCTCACTGATGTTTCCGTCAAATACCTTCTACTCTTGGAGGTACACATGACAGTTATTAGCTCAACAGAAAGACTCGAGTATACTTGTTGTGCGTCAAAAACACAGGGATTTCGGTATCTTGAGACAATCTTTTTGTGGTACAAAACTTTAAAAATGGCCTTGAAAATTTGCGACATTGCGCTAAAAACATTTTTAAAAGCTTTTTTAGTCTGGCACTCTTGAGAGTATGCATCGTCAGAAAGGAAAGTGTATATGTATATGGCAACCTAATTATACGAAACCTGTTGATATGTTGAACTTCGGTATCTATTTAGATAAAAGGCATTACAGCGCATCTCCACTAGACGACTTTTGTAACTATCCTTAGAAAAATTCGAGTGATTTTTTGTAAAAATGAATGTTTGTTTTGTCTCTAAAAACCTGATCGGCTTATATTTGGATGATCGTCAAGCGCACATTAAAAAGCTAAAACAGTTTTAACTATTTTCGCGCACTTGGCGATCGTCCAATTATAAGCCAAATAAATTGAAGAAGAAACCAAGCACACATTTGAAACTAGAATAGCACTCAAGAGAGCGCAGAACTCCGCCAAATATATTGTATTAGAGATTCCTTTAAATATTGCCTGGATCCAGATGGTGATCCGAATCACCTCAGAAACTTAATTATTTGTTCCTTATCCCATGTCGGAGACTTACTAAAAATTTCGTCAAGATTTTTCCAGTTATCTTGCTAACACACACACAGCCAGCCACCCAGACAGATAGACAAACAAAACCCGGCAAGAGTATAACCTCCTAACGGAGGTAAAAATCTCGTTATAACAACGTGCCGTGAATTTCTGCGACAACTGTCAGACAATCGTCTAGTTACACCTTTACAAGTAAAATATGAAGGAAGGAAGAAATATTATAACACTGGGTGTGTTCAAGATGGTTGTATATTGTGGTTTTCCATGTAATCTGCTGTAGTTTAATCAGACTTAAAGCCCGTTTTCCACTAGACGACTTTTTTTCGCGCGAAGCGAATTTTTTGTCGAAATCAAAACGATGATGTTTTGATTTCGACAAGAGGAGCTATGTTTTGGTGCAAAAATCACCAGTTGAATACTGAAACATGGCTGCTGCAAATCTTAGATATCTTTTGGCACTGAAATCTCGTGCACTTACAAAAGTCTTATTGCTAAGAAGATACTTGAGACTTCAGAAATAGGCAACGATTTTGGACTAGAAAGGTATGTATAGAAAGAGAGGAAAAGGGAAAATAGCACCTTTTGGTAAAAGAACTTAAACTACAAGATGCAGAATACTTTTTCAATGTTTTCCAATGACACCTAGTGTTTTTGAGGAAATTTTAGTTGGTGTGGACCTAGGGAAAGAGGATACCAAAATGAGAAAAGCAATTAGTCCAGGTGAAAGGCTGTCTGTGTGCTTAAGATATCTGGTGACAAGTGATGTACAGGCAACGATTGCTGCCAGCTATCCTATGAACCTAACAGTCGTTTAAGGGATAGATAATGAAACACAATGGTCTTTTTGAGGCTATTTGTGATGACATTTCGCAAATAAATATCAAGCCATGTTCCAGACAATATTTTAGCACCTCAGTTGGAACATTGAAAGTCCAGACATGTTCATAACACTTTGGAGGTCACATGGTAAGCTTCTTCAATTCTGATTGGCTTGCAACATTTTTCGCCGCAAAAAAGTTGACTTCATTCTTAAGCCAGTTTTCCACTAGGCGACTTTTTTCGTGTGAAGCGAATTCTTTCACAGCGGAAATGATGATGTTTTGATTTCCACAAGAGTAGCTATGTTTTGGAGCAAAAATCACCAGTTAAATACTGGTGACAGGTGACGCACAGGTAACGATTGCTGCCAGCTATCCTATGAGCCCAACAGTCGTTGGAGGGATAATTAATGAAACTCAAGGGTCTTTTTGCGGCTATTTGTGATGATCTTTCGCAATTATCAGGCAATGTTCAAGACAATAGTTTGGCACCTCAGCTGGAACATTGAAAGTCTAGACATGTTGATAACACTTTGGTTCTGGCTCACATGGTAAGATTCTTCAATTCTGATTGGCTTGCGACATTTTTCGCCGCAAAAAAGTTGAATTCATTCTTACTACCTTTTTCACTGCAGCGAGCGGCCAAGATGAATGAGCAAACTCATGAGCACTGTAGTGCACATGCGTACTCGCCGAAATATTCGCTTCGCGCGAAAAAAATCGACTAGTGGAAAATGGGCTTTACTACCTTTTTGCTGCAGCGAGCGGCCAAGACGAATTAGCAAACTCATGAACACTGTAGTGCACATGCGTATTCGCGGATATATTTGCTTCGCGAGAAAAAAATCGCCTAGTGGAAAACGGGCATTACTGCCTTTTTCGCTACCGCGAGAGGCCATGGCGAATGAGCAAACTCATGAGCACTGTAGTGCGCAAGCGTATTCGCGAAAAAATTCGATTCGCACGAAAAACGTCGCCTAGTGGAAAATGGGCTTAACAGAGGAAGATGAAATACGATACAAACAAATACCTTGATTTGTTTACTTATTGATTTCCGGCCACAAATTGATAAAATCTGGATGCTCAAACATACCAAGAACGAAAGTCCACAATACGTAGAATAAAATAGTCGCCTTACCTTCACGTCACCCTAGTACGCCATTACACGACCGAGCTCCTGCGTCTAATCGAGCAGATATGCCAGCATTGCATACGATACTCACTTGAAATTTTAATATTTAGTCCACAAAACAACACGATTAAAGGCATCTAGATCTAAATCATAGCCTTCACACCACTTAACATCTCAATGAATGATCAAAACACAGGTAGACGGATAGTTCTTTCCCCAAGTTTAAATATTTCCTCACAGTCTATTTACTTGACTAGTTTTTTTATCAAGGTCGTATCTATTATGTATACCTCAACCAGCAAAAATTGAGATACATAACTTGTCCTTTGTTCGCACAGACAAAAAGACAGACATACTCAAAAGTGTTTACTTACCGACGCCTGTTGCTGTCACAAGAACTTCTATCGAAGCAACACCAAATTGATTTTGCGCCTTACAAACATATTTACCAGTTTCTCGAACACCTAACTCTCGGATGACAAGTTCACCAGTTGGCAATTTGTCGATATTTGGATATCTGTTAGCTTCCAAGTTTTCCCTGTCGAGCCAGAATAGCAGCGGTGTAGGGGAGCCCACGACTGTGCAGCCCAGAGTGACATTAGCACCCAATTTTGCTTTGATCGTGCGACTCGGAGCCTCGGCTATAATGGGTCGCACTACATTTAATAGAGAAATAAACACAGATTACAGATATAAGTACGCAAAGTGTACGATGTTATAAACAGAAACAGATTAGAAGAAAAAGGGGGGAAGCACACAGTCTCTACGGGATGTCAAGTATCCACGGGGTTATAGTTATACTGATTCCATGTTGATTTTGGGATTTTTTTATACTGACCACCGAATGTTAAAGAGGTGTGAGTTGTTGCATTACCACAGTGAAAGTATGTCCGTTTAGACCTTTCTTGCTGTGCTGATAATCTTTTATCCAAGACTCTCTAATTTTGGCTATCAAAGGAGCAGTTGTAAGTCACGTTTGCTCCGATATCGTGTAACCTCGTCTCTTCTCTAAAGCAACAGGTTTAAAAATGAATGCTTTTAACTGGCAAAAAATTATAGATATTATTTGGTAAAATGTGATGAAAAGTGTTCTTCTATCTGCAATGGACATGTTTGTATTAATTCATACGCAACACTTCTAGAACCTTATTCTAAAATATGGATCTCCCTTTGTCCTCCACCATCATTAAGGTTGAGACGAGATCCATTTATGCAAGGTTTAACCGTGTCCCTTAATGCAAAATGCAACTACTTTCCACGACGATCAACACTGGGCTTTGACCGACACCTTTGCTAATATGGACGTTACCTGTTCACTGTAGTGGGTTCTTTAAGCGATTTAAATGACGGAACTATGCATGAATATATGACTTGGGCATGGAACAACATAAGCATTCAACAAGAATGTACTGATAAAACTTGACGTAGATGTTGTACAAAATAAATTTATTGATATTAAAAACTGATTTCTGCAGTCGGACTAAAAATTTTCCGTAAATGAGAAGTGACAAGAAACACATGGGAGTAGGGGGTACTGAACACTATAAACGGTTAAGCAGTATTTAAAGTCCTCGTATACTTTGAGGGTTATGGGAGGTCCTAACCAACAACCAAAGTTTCAACTGTAAACTATAGTAAACATGCCTTAAGCTACGTGCTACTGATTATTTGAGCACAAAACCCTAATGGAAAGATGTAGGTATAATTTTACTTACTTCCTACAAGTAACTTAGCATAACCAAGCGACCTCCCTTCGCTATTTCTTGCTTCACAGCGATACCTCCCGGAGTCCTTTACTTCTGCTGCTGTAATATATAAAACACCATCTGGAAGCAGCTTGATACGGTCATTTACCACAATAGGTTTACCATCATGATACCAAGTTGTATTTGGTTTTGGGTGACCAGACGTTTTGCACTGAAAAGAAACAGGCTTTCCAAAGTTCACCATTGTATCAGTAGGGTGTATGTCGACCCTTGGAGGTGCTAGAGAAGACAATAAGAAAAGAAGGATATAAGACACAAGAATGGGGTCCAGTAAAGCATTACTTTGACGTTGTAATTTGAAAATTCACTTTGGGCTGCCACTATTATGTTGTATTTCGTAACGTTAGTTGTAGATTAAGTCAGTTAACACAACAGTTGGCTGGACACGTTGCGCGGTTAACAGTTACCCAATAAGCCACACGTTGAAGATTACATACAAACGAAGATCTTAAACAGTAAAGCATTACATTTGACGATAACATTTGCACTTTTGTCAGTGAACTATAGTGTCTATACTAAATGAGAAAAGTAACGGGACGAGAAGGATCAATGCCGAAATTAGCAACAGTAAGCTTTGGTTTACAAGGAACAATATGCTTTATACTTTTTTGGTTGTCAAGTAAAATTTGGGATTACTTGGTTCCATTTTCGAAGACGTTTTTTAATGTAAAAACATGAAATAGAGTTTTTTAGTGTATCTAAACAATAATGGTGCGAAAATGAATCCGTTCATTTTCCTGGAAGTGCAAACGTTACGGAAGCTTATGATATCAATAAAACAAATTGTCTCCACCTTACACTCTAACAGTTATAAACTTATTGTTTGTTTGTTTTATTTCTCAACAATAGCATCACAGTTATTGCCAAACAATGTTATAATAACTTACAAATAAAATGAAGGTGTGTCGTTGCTTGGACTGCTTGTTGTGGGAAGGGAAGGAGTAGCTGTGCATAGTCTACCAAACAACTGTACTCTCCCTCGTCCTTCTTGGTCATACGAAGGATCTGCATTTCAGTCAGAGAAGGAAATGAAATTCGGGGAGAAGGTAACACTTCCAAACCACTTCTAAACCATTTAATCGGAGGCTGCGCATGGCTGACAGCCAAGCATTTCAGAGTGACGGAGTCTCCTTCTCGATAACGGACAACGGGAGGTGCGATCGTAGCGAAGGCCGATCCTGAAAAGTACAAACAGCAGAATATTGCATAATTACAGGAAACTAGTTTTAAACTCAATCGGATGGTTACAGCAGTTCATTATCAAAACAATTTACAAATATATGCCCACTTTGCTCCATGTAATTGCTTACTAAAGACCTATGTATTGATATGATCATAGCAAAATACAACAGCACGATCAAACGAATTGCCAGTTGAGTGTCTCTAACGACTTTGTGCTGTTCGTAAGTATTTCCTTTGGCAATACCCCACCTATCTCTACTAATAAATCGAACCATCCGATGCATCAGATAATCTCACAAGAAATGCAAGAGCAATTGCTGAAACCCCAGCCTTATAAAGTGAAAACAATAGACGTCTAAGTACAGCAGAATTTGTATTCGAACCCGCCTATATCAGTAGGTTTCTCATTTGCCGTGATTCGAGGTAATCCAAATAGCAATCACTACTAACTTCCTGCATTGAACATAATATTTTCTGTGGGCCTTTTGTGTACTTACCATAGACATTTAAGTGGAAAGACTGTTTGGTAATACCACCAGAATTCACAGCGCTACAGCTGTATTGTGCTGAATCATCAAAAACTACACCCTGTATCCACAAGTTGAAATCTGACGTTATCTGGACTCGATCCGAAGTGATAATCTCTTTGTTATTCCTAAGCCATGTAATGGACACCTGTTCGAGGCTGAAGCTGTAGACATCACAACGTAACACAACTTGTTCGCCCAGTAAGGCGGATTGATTTGCAATAGGTTCTATATATGGTGGACTCACTACAGTGTACAAAATAAAGAATAAAGAAGTCAATTTAAGACTGCAAATCAAGTGAGAATAAGGGAAAGAACCTCGTTCTACAACCTTTAGGCCAAGGACTCCTCGACACGAGTAGTTTCTTCATAAGAATTTCAGCTGCAACTATTATGAAAAGTGCTTCGACAGAAGCCCCCTGACTACAAAGTTGGTGCCTCTTCTACTAAGCTAAAAGATTAATAGGAACAGTTGGAAGATTCATTGTTGTTACATGAGCCAAGTTCTCCAGTCAGTTTTTGGTACAAAGTGTAATCTTAATTCCATTTTCATTGTAATTTTCAGTTGTGTTCTTACTATTGCTTTTATTTACATTTAAACCAGTTTGTTGTTTTCTGTAATTGCATCTCTAAATCTCCTCTTGGACTCTCAGTTTTCTTACTACCATCCTACCGCTTGTCTATGAATCTTAGAAATCCCCTGCTCCCTAACTCAGTACATCTTAACATCAGTTCTCAACTACTCTGTGATTGCACTTCGTCGTCTACTTCAGGACTCTCAATTTGTTACACCTTAACACTATCCTTTGCCTCCATTGTGAGATGTATTTTGTCACCTTCTGTTTAACTCTCAATTTGTTGCATCATCTCTTGGCAACATAAACATAAACATAAATCCTTTTCTGTTCTTCCAGTTCATAACATCTCGACATCATCTTTTGCCTCCACCACGACTGCATCTCATCGTCTTCTCATAAAATTCATTAAGATGCAAAGAAGTTTGGCTTACATCAGACTCTATTTATAACGGCGTTAGTACAGCAAGAAAAAGAACAAAAAGTAGTAAATCTGAGACTTAACAATAGGGTCTACAGTCAGAATCTTCTTCTACTGGTCTCTTTGCTGCAAGATCCTAGTCCTCCATCTTGTGAAGAAAATGACTAACAAGAAACGAAGACTGCACTATAATACTAATAAAACGAAAACAATGATACAACTATAGAGCTGAATATTACAATAATTAAACACTTCATTGACAATAATTGTAACCGTGTCTATCAGTGACTTACTTTTGACGATTACTTCAGTGCTTGCAACGGATGTTCCACCGACATTAGAGGCTGAACATCTGTAATTTCCAGACTCCTCAAGCGATAAGGCTGGTAGCAGCAAACTAGTGTTCAAGACTCTCACAAGGTAGTTAACAGGTTTATCCAAAGAAATGTCTTCCTTTAACCATGTGACTGTGAAGGGCACTTGACTTCTTATGTTGCAAAATAATAGGAGTGATGTTCCAAGAGTTGTTTCATATCTTTTATTAATTGTAAGTTTTGGTGGATCTAAAGACAACAAAGCAAGAAGACAAAACGATGCTGGGTAGGACTAAATATAACATCGAAGACGAAACGATGCTGGGTAGGACTAAATATAACATCGAAGACGAAACGATGCTGGGTAGGACTAAATATAACATTATCAACATCAGCAGCAGCAACATCATCATCATCATCATCATCATCATCATCATCATCATCACCATCATCATCATCATCATTATCATTATTATCATCATCATCATTATCATCATCATCATCATTATAATTATTGTACTTATTATTATCATCATTATCATCATCATCATTATCATCATCATCATCATCATCATCGTTATCATCATCATTGTCGTTATCATCTTCATTATCGTTATCATCTTCATTATCATTGTCAAGACGTCATTGTCATCGTCATTGGCATCATCGTCATCGTCATTGTCATTGTCACATTGTCATTGTCATTGTCATGTTGTCATTGTCATATTGTCATTGTCATATTGTCATTGTCATATTGTCATTGTATTGTCATCGTCATCGTCATCATCATTGTCATTGTCATCGTCATTGTAATTATCATTATCATTATCATTGTCATTATCATTATCGTTATCGTTATTGCTATTGTTATCATTATCGTTATCCTTATCGTTATCATCATTGTTATCGTTATCGTTATCGTTATCATTATCATTATACTAAATGCAACAAAATCAATAATAAGCCAATAAAACATGGAGGATCATTTCGTTACTTGAGTTTGAAATATGTAACCAGGTGAACAAAGGTTAGCTTGCAATCACTATTAAAAATAATTTGTCAAAAATTGATCTCCTTCCCTTACATCCCAAAAATAAGTTATTGCTTTACCATCGCTATTTGCTTGCAAAAATCTCTTGGCATCTAACGGTTTCTGACCTTTCAAAAACTTGCGTATCTGAGCACCTTTACAATGTAGTCTCTAATTGCCTCCGTAAATGTTTTGAAATACCTATCTCTGGTATTCTTGTCAACTTCTTTGTTTCTAGCAACAAATTTGGCTTAAACCTCTATCTCCCTTCTACCAAATATTGTCAGTGCCAGACAGTGTGTCGTAATGCCCTGAGTACATCTTCAAACGAGGATATAAGAGAGCTATGGAAATCCACATCATATTTCTCAATTATTGAGTATGATGTCTATAAGAACACAAAGGATGTCCTTTAATCACTTCGTACAGAGCATGAGGACAGACATCAAAGTCAGGTCATCTGACAAGGCTGCTTCTTCTCAAATGTGACTAATTACTCTTTGTCTACACTTGACTCTCTTTTGTTGTCCACTCAAAGCCACATGCCTAAAAACATCTATAATTTCACTTTTCGGTATATCAACAACACTCTGCCAACAAAATTTAATTTCCATAAATGGGGTATTTCATCTACTGCTGATTGCTCTCTTTGTTTAATGCGTGATCACTTCTTCATCTAGTTTCCGATTGCAGAGTGTACTTTGAGCAGGGTCACTTTACATGGCACCACAACTTTCATTACTTCAACTCCGGAATCTGTAAAGAACACCGTTATCCATGCTGATATTTCCGGATACCTCAGTCCCTCACTCATAACTGGGCACGAATTACGTCCTGACCTTCTTTTAACATTATCTAGTAAATGCTTATACGTCCTGGAACTGACTGTTGGCTTTCAATCGAATCTGCACGATAACTCTGTACTCAGCAAAAAGTATGACAACTTGATTAAAGAGCTGGCAAATCATTATGAACAAGTCAAATACATCAACCTTTCAATCAGTACTTTTGGGATACTTCGTAAAACGTCAAAAGATTTCATCAGTATGTTAAAGGATCTAAGATACGACAATAATGCCAAGAACTACATCGTCAAATAGATTGTGAACATTGCAATAAGAACTACTTATTACGTTTTTTTGTTTAAGAAATCAAGAACGGACACATCCAGAACAAATAAAGCTTTTGGCAGAGTAATTGTAATTTTTAGGAACATTGTCTTACTTAAAATTATTTTATTTTTCCCATGTTAAAGATTCAAGCAGTCAATTCCAAGTTACCTGTAAAGTGAGACTTGCAATTTTATCTTAATGCCATAAAGAATAAATTTAGCTTACATTATTATTATTGTTATTATTACTTGAATGTTGTAGTCCTTCCTCAGTGATCTGGACCAATCCTTTCATGTTTTACAGACATTTTGATTCAGGTTAGACAGTCAGAGATTAACGTTGATAGGTGTCACCTTGGGAATATAAACTTCAGCTTTTTTTACTAACACATTTTACCTATTAGGCTAAAAGAGTTTTGTTAAACTCATTTTGAAAGGATCGCTTTTTTGACTTCTCCGTAAATGCAGCTTTTCGCCTACTGTGCCATCACAAGAGGATGTCCACTACGTAATTAATGTCTTAGCACCTTTGGAATACTGTTGGCTATTTTATTTGAAATTTAGTGCAAGCTTCATGATGTTGATTATCATTTGAAATTAAAAACTATTTCTATTTACCTTTCCTTCTGATTTATTGATAATAATCTATTCAGTTGACCGCCAGAGATTCTCTTACAAAATGTAGTCAGACTATTACATTCAAAATGGAATGTAGGACAATAGAAGTGAAATATTAATTTACTTTACGGTGCTCATCATGGTAGCGTCTTTTTCAAATAAGGTACAATTCATTTGGTAATGTGACAACTGCCATTGCACTGTTCGTTATTGAGTAGGTAATTGCACTCTTGGTATAGAGCAGGACATTTAAAACTGAAATTAGAATCTGCTTATCCACATAAAGATGTAGGATGCTTTTTTGCAAACAGGTGAATCGAAGAGGGTGTGTTAGCGTAGTGTTGTTTCGCGCAGCCGTCGCTTTCTCAAACACTTTTATGGTCAACTTAAGTGTTGGACATAAAAAAATGGGTTATGAGGTAGATGTTATTCTGTTTTACTTTTCAAGTTACAGCAAGCCACAATCAATGTTCAAAGTAGATATGACATTATGATCATCTCCCGTAGTGCTCTGAAAGTCTTTCAAATATTCAAATCCTAAACTACCTGCTTGCGGGAAATAACTCGTACATACCATTGGTTCACTGTATGAGTCTGCGAGTTCTAAATGGCCATCAGCCTCCAATCCCTTGTATGCAGGTATAATTTTAATTGACAAGAATCATTTCGTGTACAAAGCAAACAAAATATGACAGCAACGTTATCTTCAAAGGTCACTTGAGCTTTAAACTATTAGTTTAGGCTAAAATTTCTAACGTAGGAAAAAATTTGATAGCCTAGAAACAGTTTTGCAGACTACAAATCGATATTTGTATTTTAGCTCTTAAAAAGCCAAACTCTAAATTAATATTGATCGGAACGTCCTGCATACGTGAACTGGTAAATGCACATACGCAATAGCAAATATCTTCACTCGCATCTTTCAAAGCCATCGGGCTGTCGTCTCACGTATACCGCAAAAAGTGTTGAGGGTCAAAGTCTGTAGATAACGAAATTGAACACGGACTGTCATGATCTTTATTATAGTTAGAACATCCTAAATTTGCGTCGTCCAAATGGAAAAATATTTTAACAGAATGAATAAAACGATCCACTTTAATAATATCGAAATTTCTTAGCGTTAGAAGGAAGCTATAATAGAAATTGGAATATAAATTTCAATACAAAGCAGGTTAAGAGTTTATTGTCTTAGTTTTAGATAATATAGACAGATAGATAGATAGATAGATAGATAGATAGATAGATAGATAGATAGATGGATAGATGGATAGATGGATAGATGGATA
>JANTCA010013257.1:0-26427 GCA_024741275.1 Chironex yamaguchii | reverse complement strand
TCACTGTTTCTCACATCCTACGTCAGAGTTTCTCACCAGAAACAAAAGAAGACCAAATTTGATTGTCTTTTTCGACTCGCGCACGAAAATAATTTATTTTCGAGTTCTCACCAATTCATTGGTTTAGAACCAAAATTCTGCACTTTCATTGGCTGACAAAACAACTTCTAAATTTATTCCAAAGGTGAAACAATGGTCCAGAATAAGGAGAATTTAAATCTCTATCAAATTGTCTTGAATCATGCTCCTCCGCATTGATTGAGTCTATGTCATCTTACGATGACTCTGTCTGCAACTCGGAGACAAAAAAGGAAGTCAATAGTTGTCGGGGTGTTAAATTGAATATTTTAACCTTGTTTTTCGCAATTTCATTTTGGAGAAAAATGACGTTCTCACGTGAGAACGGTGAGAACACCTGGACCCGCCCCTGGTCATCAGATTTTAGATCTTTGTATGTAAGGTTTTTCCAGTGCGATTGTGGGTCTTTGTATCTGTCATAATTATTTTGATTCGGTCTGAAGTCTTCGTACTTATCTTTTTCGATTGCATTTTTAGTTATCATATTTTATCTCGTTACCATTTTTACTAGATTTCTAACAGACCGTACAAGAAAACTGGTCAGATGAAATTAAGTCAAGGAAAACTACTTAGTTTTATGGAGATAATGTGCGAATTTGCCTCATTACCATTACAAATGACAGCAAGGTCGTCAGAGAAAGAGGGTAGGCCGTCTGGTGGTTTGCTGATCGATGTAACAAACGACAAAGTATTGTACAGCACACAGAAAGTGTTGTACGTCATTTATGACTCAAAATGCATGTCCTGTGATGGTAGTGCACATGGCATCTGCGTAAAAAAGGTAAGGAAAAATACAGACACGAAACACTTCCATTAATTAGGCATTGTGGAAGCCTAGCTTTGAACAAGTGACGTTGGTTGATGTTTTGAATGAGTCTCAGATATGGACGTCTATTTTCACACTTATCGCTGGTGTTACGTTACTGGTGTGTAGTGTCGATCAATGGATTTGATGTCGCCAATCAATTAGTACGAAGATCTAAATCTTCAGCCGTCTGGAATTACTGATATTACTTAAGAAGCCACGAAACTATAAGCTGTTTGTCAAGATAACCAAGGTCTCTGTACAATTCCGTTGTCAAAAACGATGCGCAACGATGTCACTTTACAAAAAGATTTTGTATGATTTAACTTCGAAACAGCGTAGACTGAATTAGCAAGACTTTACTCTAAAATTCTTATTTGCCAGTTCTTTAGTCACGTTTGTTTTTCCGGGTTTTTAATTACTTCAACCATTTTAATTGCTTATCAGCCTGACAGCTGCTTAATTAATGGCTACTGTTACTCGAAGTATGAAAGAGATCCAGTGGATGTTTGCCTACTTTGTGATCCTTCGCAGAATGATAACAAATTAAGTAAAGACCAAGGTAAGTGAATGCGCTTTATAATGAAATTTTGGAATTTGTGTAAGAGCAGTTGTACAAACTTGACGGAGATTATGAAGAGCAAAGTTTGAGGTCTGATTTCGCGATATGAAATGCAGTTATAATCTAATGCACGAAATTGCAAGGAAAGTGTTGAAGGAAACGTAGTGAGTAGAACGGAGTTTGTAGTAGGTGAAGTAACGCAAATGTTTTCAAACAGTATTACGACTGCAGACACTGCAATTTCTTTTCCATGACTATTGAGTACTAGTTTACACAATCTATATACAACCATAGTAGACAGATACAAGACCGATCATTGTGTCATGGTTTTAATACCGTTTTCCTACTCATGCGCTCCATTGCGTGAGTAGGAAAGCAGTATTAAATAACTCCGCCATTAAGAATGCAGACGAGTGCCTCGATAGCGCACCTAGGATGTATTCAATGTTCAGTAATTTACACTTACCACTGTTGAAAGGAGTTGGAGCGAGTGGTAGGAAATGAAACTTTCTGCCTGGCCACCTGGTGTGGTCGAAATTACTTGACACACCGTGTTCCGTTTGTCGCTGTTATTTGGCTAGGACCTGACATATATACAATTATTTTTGTTTTTATTTTTGTTTTTATCCATGTTGGCATTTTTAACTTATCTAGATACATAACTATAATGAATACGCCGCAATACACAGACGATTGTTTGTATTTTTAATTCCGTGTGAAAGTAATTTTGACATCGTTCTCATCAGGTGCAAGCCCACCAGTGTTCAACATGTCAGCAAGTTTTACAGCATTTTCCAAGCAACCGTTTGCTATTCAGTTAATAGCCTATGATCCCAAAGGCCTCCCACTGACCTACATTCTGGCAAAGACATATGAAGGCGTCGTGTTATCGGCACAAGGATTGTTTAAATGGACTCCACCAGATACAAAGGCTAAGACATTCGAAGTCAAAGCAGTTGACAAATGCGATAGCGAAACAACGCATATCTTCACTGTGGAAGTTCTTAACTGCACTATATGCAAGAGAGGCCAAATCTGCAAAATCAAGCAATTTCCAATTAGCCCTAACTCAACTTACTACGAGGACAGAGTTGTTTGTGTGTGCCCAGAAGGCTGCACTGGAGCAGAGTAAGTAATTCAGGTTTCCTGTTCAAGGCATGTCTTTGTTATATTACACAGATAGTGTTTCTGAAGTTTACAAAGCAAAATCACAGAGATTAGGGAGAACATAGTTGCAGTCTCACTACCGTTCATTCCTGTTGCCCTGTACTGTGCCCTGCCTTTTTTTGTCTTTCCTCTTGTCCTGTGCCCTGTCCTGTGTCCTGTACTGTGTCCTGCCTTTTTTTGTCGTTGCTCCTGTCCTGTGTCCTGCCTTTTTTTTGTCGTTCCTCCTGTCCTTATTTCTGCCCTTCCTCTTGCCTTTGCCCTGCCCTTCCTCTTATCTTTGCTCTTGCCCTTCCTCTTGCCTTTGCTCTTTCCCTTCCTCTTACTTTTGCTCCTGCCGCTCCTCTTGCCTTTGCTCCTGCCCTTCCTCTTATCTTTGCTCCTGCCCTTCCTCTTGCATTTTCTCCTGCCCTTTGTCCTCCCGTTTCTCGTACCTTTCTAGATATAGTTTTTCTCCTAATCATGAATGTTATCACCACAGTCGCAGTTGGCCGTTTAACTTCGCCATCATTACGCAATATATATGTGTTACTCGTATTATCATTTTGATCTTCGGCATTGTTGCTATCGTCGTCATTAAGTATTTCGCATATCTGTCAATTGTAGAAATACGATTTTGTCGGACGTTTTTAGACATAGTCCTATAAGTTCTGCTTTAATAGTTCGTAAAAGCTGTTAAATTGCCTAGTTGTTTATAATACTTTCCACTTGCTTCAGGTGTCAAGAAAGTAAAGTCGGCCAAGAGTGCATAAACAGTAAGTTAAATTTGCCTTCGCCACGTATTGGCAGAGATGATACTGACAGACTGTGATGTACAGATAATTATTATTAGCCCTATATACTGAGATAACCTCGTGTGTTTCGCCGCCAAGATTGAACAAATGTTGCAGTGCAATCACTATTGGTATTCTTTTCTTTGTATCAAAAAGGCATTAAGTTAAAGATCGACTTCAAGTCAATTCTTATTCGTTGCAGTCAAATGCATATGGGTCCTGAGGCCATGTCTGCAGAATGTTTTGGCCTTGTAAACTGTTTATATCGTCTTCACTGCGTTGTCGTGAGAATCCTATAGACCATGTTGTTACTCATTGGAGGACTCGTGAGCTCTTGTGTCGCCTGTCGATATGACACTGTTCTCAACTATCTTTGAAAACTGTATATGTAATTCTGTGCTCATCTGAATTAAAATGCGACGAGAGCATCAAAACAAACAGAGAACGTTCCAGTTTTTGTAGCGACGTGCTTGGTTTAAGGAATATCACTGCTCTTAATTAAAAACCATTTTTGAAGCTTCAAAAGCTTTTTATTTGACAGTCTACCACCTTACACCAGTCATGACGCCATGTTTATGTAACTCTGTGTCTTCTGTTGTCAAGAAGTGTTAAGCTAGTTCCGCATGAAGATCAGATGAATCCTGGAGATCCTTCAATAAGCGCACAATGGCCTGAACTTCACCACAGCATACGTTGTAAATTCCGAAATTTCTCTTTTTTCCACAGCTCAGCACGAGAAAACTGTTGCAGAAGATAGCAAGAAGACAGTAACAGTAGTATTTTCAGCCCTTGGGGCAGTTATCATGGCTTGTCTTGTAGCCATGGGTGTTTTAATAGCAATGAAAAACAGGCAGAGGATGCAACTAGCCAGAGGTATGGCCAAACCTGGACCTGTCCGTGATGCAAAGGCGGTTGATAATGTATACGATGATATTGAGGAGGACTCGTACGATAATTTTTCCTACAGTCTGGAAAAGTTACAAAAACAGTAGGGTGTACTTGTAAGCATTGCATCTCTTGCATTTCAACTTCTGTATATGTAAGACCAGGTTGTAAGAGATGCCTTTCACTCTATGGCTGTAACGTGGGTTACTGATGATTAACAATATGCACGTGCGTGTGTGTTTGTGTTTAACTTTTCATTTTTGCTGGTGCAATATGCATAAAGCCATAGTTACCCAATTAGCATGTAACACAATCTGTGTAATATAAAACAAGGCTGTGTCATTGTGATTTACATGATAAACTGCAAAGACTGCAAATGGTAACAGATCGAACGTAACACTTGGTTGTCGAACATTTAAGCTTTCCACGCTCGAGCTGACTTTGGAACAAGATCTACCTTAAACTGACTCTGAAAGCTGTCAGTATTAGAGTATTTTCATCATATGAATAAGTCCAAAGGAACCTTGTGGGTATGACCCTAAGTATATGGTGAAGCAAATATTGACGTAATTTACCCACACTTATTGAGCTTTTAACTGTCCAGCATCTTATTTACAGTTAACATTTGTACTGACTGCCGACTGGACTAAAGGGAAGACGACTAATCGAGAAAGAACTTTGACTTGATTCGCTGACAACTCAAATTTGCGATATTCATCACATGAATTTTGAGGCAAGTACTAATGTCGTTAGCGCGATTGGGTGAGTGTGTCCAGAGAGGCTGAAGTAGTCAACGAAACATTACAACCTTTAATTTAGTATCTTTCGTTTCTTATCCTGATCAAGACTGGAAATTTGTGTTAATAAAAAGCACTGGAAGAGCTCACTTAAAGCAGATCAGTCTCATCAAATTGCGTTTACACAGAGCTCATGCTGTAAGGGTATTGGTTAGCAGGTCAGTAAGCTAAAGCCAATTTTTTTAGAGTTTTAGCTGATGAAAAGTAGAAACTACTGCCCTTATCTATCCGGTAATCCAACACAGCCAATTATATTAATTTACGTATGTATAAGACTAAATTGTAAGTAGAAGTCAAACATTGGGACGCTGTAATTACGTGGTGTAGCCACTCACATTTAAACCGTTCGTAAAAAAGTGGAAGGGAAAAAGATACTCAGAACGTTTGATATACAATCAAAATTTAGAGAACTTAGGAAGATCAACTAACCGTCCTTAACATGTGATCCAGGACTAGACGTTTGGAGTACATAGATTAGATGTCTCACGCTCTATAACTGATAGAACTGCAAGGGTTTTAAAGATTAGTCAATTTCTGTAAACGGTTTTTGAAAGATGTTTAGGAAACCAAGTCAAGGTTTCACAATTTTGAATAGCAATCAATACCTTAAGATACTACCAGCTATAAATTCATTCCGATCGTTCATTCCAGCTCTAGCGCTCATGAAGAACAGAGGTGCGCGGAATTCTGTTTCTCAAATGAAATCTCGCTGCATGTGCGTTCATCGACATCTCAGCGTTGCGTTGTGTAGCAGTTAATTTTTGTTGAAAAGTGTACAATCCTGGACAAACGTCCTAGGACACTTTGCATTTTCTGTGCCACGTATTTTAACCCCCTCCTTGCCAAATGTTGCACTTGGGAAAAATGCATATAAAATGCATTTAAAGACAAAAAATGTGCGTCGCGACTAAAAGTAGCTCATGGACAGAGCAACATTGTTTTAAGGGACGGGAAATCGGCTAAAGCCCAAGGGGAAATAAGTGGTAGGGTTGATAACCTTTTGTTCAAAGATTTGTAAGTGTTCAAAGGCCTTTTGTCAAAGATTGTAGTAAGAAAATCAGTCAGTACTATCTCTGTACAGTAGAAGCGCCCCAAAAAATCACAGACGCAAACAACGCACATAGCAAGCACATGAACGCACACTATTCGCAAAATAGGAAATTGAGATGATTCAACTATTAAGTGACAAAACATGCAATGTTGCCTGAATATTATTGCTTCAATACACTAAAATTGTTATCTTGGAATGAAATAATGTCATGATTGTCTGCAAGATGAACTCGACAAAAAATGGGAACAAATGTTTTTTTCACCAAAATTTTTGTCCGTCCAACACTTTATCGTGCCTAACATTTTTGTCGACCGGAACTTTGAAAAGTACACGAATCAAGGAGATCGGGGGGAAAACGGACTAAAAGAACAAAGAAAACCTGTTTTGAACATAAACTTAAGTCCATTAGCACAAACACGATGCAACCTTCCTCATTTTTAGTCATGGATCATCTTTTTGGCATTTCTCCGTCATCGGATTGTCTGGGATCATTTGTGCACTAACTAGCACTTATCAAGGGTTGAGAGTATCGCAGAAACTTCATGCTATGCGCACACGGGCGGATTGAAGTGTCAATCGTGCCATTTTGCTTGAGCCAATTTCTCCCGTTTGCAGTTGTGAACTCGTAAGAAATTCTTTTCAGATTGAAAGTAAAATATCTGACATGTTTGATATTCTTGGGCACTCGAGTCATTTTGCTTACTGTGTATGGATAAGGAAAGCAATTTTGCTTACGAGTGATGGGATAAAGCGCATACGCTTTTGCTTGTTTACAATAACTGAAAAATGGCGGCAAACTGCTGTTCCGACAAAGAAATTAAAGGAATGGCTTTACTGGTCCTTTTGCTCATACGTCGTCGTCGATTGCGGGCATCAGAAAGTAAAATATGAACTAGCAAATGCCTTTTGAAAAGATCCAATCATGGAATTTCCCCAAATTTCTTGGCGAACGGATGCTGAAGGTGCGGGGAAATTATGCCAATTTCACCAGTTAACTAGGAAACAGTTTGAAGATGTGTGGTCTAAAGTGGCCCCGTTTAGTAAAAAGACCCCAAAATCCGTCCTTGCATTGGCGCGAGAGAACTGTTATCAATCGCTATGCGATATCTTGCTACAGGGTTAGTTCAGAATGTAATTTAGAGGTAAACTACTTAAGGCCAGCCTTGCGGCTAAGCGTCTAGGTCGTGCATACGGACTACCCAGTGAACGCCACCGAGTCTCAAAGTCCACATTGAGGGCTCACGTAACATACGCGGTCATTAGATGCCTCCCGCAAATCACCCTACAACCTGATAAAGCAGCGTTGACGAAGTCAAAAGCAGTACTTACATGGAGAGTGAAACGCTGGGCGAACTTTAGACACACGAAGTGTTGTGGCCCCCCAAAAATAATAAATCGAGAACACGGTACCCGTTGGTACTTGTTTTCAGCATGAACTACGGGTTGTGTCTACTCACATCCTAATGCGTAACTCCACAGAAAAAATGCAATTCAAAGAGGAGCAGACGTCATCTGTTTGAAGTTTGTCAAGAACACAGGATAGTTTTCAAATATTGTCAACACAGTTTGTCGACTTAAGCTTCCAAAATAAACCAGAATTTCACGGAGATCGTTGTCTAATGTCAAATCAGCTAAACCAAAACCTCACAAATAAATACATCATTGACGTCGACTCTCGGTCAGTGATGCTTTTCTAACGAAATGAAGTATGAAGTAGGCCAGGCAAATGTTGGGCAACTTATCCTTACTCACTACCGCAGTACAAGACACGTAAAACGAGCACTCGAGCAATCTGTGAAAAAACAATGTGGGTTGAAGAAATGGAATTTTTCGTAAACTGGTTCTTCATTAAAATATATTGCTTAAAGTTCAGGTCAGGCTTAGCCTGACAAATTTGACAATTATTCTGTCCAGCTTTATTCTGTCAATCATTCAAGCAATACCCACAAGTTAAAGAGTCTTTTAACATGTACAAGGTACAGCATAACATGGACTTAGACTTAGGCCCCGTTTACACGGTGCTAGACAAGTTTTTGTCCACTGAAGTCTTTGTACGGGTAGGTTACCAGATCAATATTTGTACGGATAGCCCTCGCGTTTACACGGGGACTTTAGGTTGCAGGCTTTCCTAGCTGGTCGTGCGCAGTAACCGTTTCATACACTTTCGGCGCCAAAATCTTTTTCCTGGTGTTCTGAATAATCCATCCGCAGATTTTAGAGCTCTACAGTGGACGTTAGTCATACGACAGAATGACTTGTCGTTGCCTGGGCCAAGTGTTTACTAACCCAACACCTAGCCATACTCTGTATTGGTAATGCTACCTTAGGCTGTGCAAATCGAAATTTTGTGATTTCTCTTCATAAGTTTTGTATATCACGAGTGTTCTCCCTGGGAAAAAATTTGTGCGTAGCGGCTGGAACAAAATCGAACTGGGGTTCAGGGGGCGTTCTGAGCTCACGCTATGATTGACCTGAAAATGCCTTGGAATGGCTTTCTAGAAGATGCCAATTGATGTGAATTGGGCGTTTTTATTCATCTCAAAATGGTTCATTGTCGCTCGAAAACGGTGGCATTGGGGGAAGAGGTGAAATGTACACTGCCTTTTAGCGTGGATAATTATTCCTCGCCCCGATTGATTGATCAAGTTGCAGGCCTTGCAGCAGTCCTCACATGAAAAACATTTGGTAATGTATCAATTCAATTCGACGATGCCATTCAAAATTTGGTTCTGTTTGCGTAGCGGTGTGTTTGTGGGGCATAGCGGTAGGGGTGGAAGCGTAGTATATGAGAGCAGCATAGCGGGCCCCACGCAAAAACGCTCCAGGGAGAACACTGGACTATTAATCTATTTTAACGCTTTGTTACAAGTTGCAAGTTGCTCTCTTTCTATTTTAAAAGCACGTCATGTACAGTAAAAAGGATCATAAGAAACTGAGACAAAACAAACTACAAAGTGTAGAGGACTCAACATGAGAATCATGTTGTGGATATGATTCATTTTTACAATTCGCGGGGAAATGAAGTGGCTGATATCTGAAACCAATAGTTTAACTGATGATCTTGAGCAATTGATATCCATGTAAACCTCTTATTTGTTGGTTTCATCCTCTTTGGCATATGCCTGTAAGATCTCCTGCCTTTTCTGTGCCTGGCGCTCCTCGCGACGCTGCCTGGCAGCTTTGACCTTGGCACGGCGAGCCTCAGCCTGGTCACTACAAGGTTAAGAAAAAAGAATGTAAGAATCATAAGTGGAGTGAAAATACAACAATTACTATACTGATAACAATTCTACATTCTAACTAGAAGTATATCAGTATCTTTCTATTGCATATTCTGTCTCTACCTTGGTATATATCTTTTCTTTTAAATGTAATGCATTTGGTTATTTTTCAAAAGTATGGCAAGAGTAAAGGAAATAAAGCAGCAGGTTTAGGGTAGAAAACCAAAATTCCACAGTTGTCGTTTTCAATGTGTTAACATAGACTAATTAAAGGAATGCCATCCTCTTCACTGAGGTTTGTGTATGTAATTCAAAAATGAGTATCGCAAATCCTATGTACCTCACAATATGCATGGTCCATGTATACATTTTATCAATGCTACACAAAGAGAATGATTCCTTTTCAACTGCAATATGTAATTCTGCAAAATCTTCTAAATTGGTTTCCAAATTACATGTTCAAAATATTAGCATATTCATAACAAACTATATTTCAATAATCTTATTGGTTACAAAACTTTTAAATACAATTACGATTGATTTTGGTCATTATTACTAAGTTTGAGAACAAAAAAGCTTATGGTTTCTCTTTTAGAGTTTTGGTATGACTGAAAACAGCACTGATAAATCTTTTGGGGACCACTTAGAGTACCTTGGTACTAACTGAGTGATTGTTTTTTTTTAAAAACCCTGTCATCAGAAATATTTTACTATTTCCTCATTTTTTAAAGCAACAATCTATTAATCTTCAAACACAAGTAAAAATTCCAATTTTCACCTGCCATGCATAATTCACATAAAACAAGTCTGCAGACTATTTCAAGCTAATAACTGCAAAAATCAGTTCCACAGTGTCTGCAAAATTATATCCTGAAGCTCAGACTTATCAGAAAATACACAAAAATAGTAAAAAGACATCAAATTTAACATATTTACCAATAACTTTGTAAAATGCACAAAAGCTACGTATACCCAAAACAAATATAGTAAATTTGGAAAAACACTGCCTTGTTCAGAAAAAGCTAGCATATAAGTGTCATGACAAGTAACACTAAGACAGGGTTAACTATGGGCAGTTTCCCTGATGGTGAATACTAGCTACAAAGCTACATGTTACAAGTAAGAATAGATAAATATATTACTTGGGAAACATACATTTGGAAAAAGCTCACAAATAATGTGAAGGATAAACTTTGACTTGACAGCACACTGACCTGACAGAATTAAACCATCACTCACCTGAGCAGTTTAGCACGAGCTTTCTCTGCCTTCTTCTTGTGAATAAATTCCATCAAAACTCTCTTGTTTTTAAAAACATTACCCTTCACCTTCATGTACAAGTCGTGGTATCTAAACACACATTTTAGAATGAGAAATGGCATGAGCCTAGGCATCGAAATGAAACACAAAAAAAATCTTCCATTTACCGAAATGTGATTTATAGATAAGCTCTGGTATCCACTTGTACCCACTTAAACTTGATCTTCATTCACTCCTCACCTTTAGAAACTGGTGTCAATTACCATGGAAAAAAGCTGATAACCATTCCAGAAAGATAATATACAGCTACAACAGGTGTTGCACCAGTACTATAGACCTAGCCATACATAGACTAAACACTTCTAGACAAAAGAAAGCCAACAAATCAAAACAAGTCTACAACTGAACTCCTCTTTCTTGTATTTTTACAGTCATGTAATTGTGGTACTCAGCAAACTATCAAATGGATATTGATTATCACACTACAAAGAGGTGTTTAATGCATGCCATGTCAACACTGCAGGCAAAGAAGTACAGCACTGACAGCTAATTGGATCTTTGTATTACTGATGTTGATTGCCTAATCCCATAAAGTAAAACCATAAATTAAACTGAGTATATGGCCATATCCAGGCACACTAAATTTAGACCAATTGGAACTTAAAAATTACATGCACATCTTCAAAGACTTCCACAATTTAATGCGTGCCATGCATCTGTAGCAGAAAACTGACATGCATTATACTCTTATCCTCAACAAGATCCTTCACCAAATCTTGCCATGATGGCACAAAGGTTTGAGTGTTGGCTTTTCAGTCTGAGGATTACCAGTTCGAGCCTGGCTGGCTCCCACTAAGTCCAGCTATTGTGGTAATGCTCCACTCTTGATAAACATATGAAAAGCACTATGTCTGTTGACGTATTACATATATCTGACACTGATGAAGGCTTAAGCCGAAACACTGAAAAAATAATGAATTTCCCCTTACCCACCACTGAGTTTTGACTCGTAATACCAAGGGTTTTGCAAGTCCTTATAAAATATATATGTATGTATACGTATGCATTAAAACAGCATGCCAAGGTGACCAAATTCAAAACCATAAAGCTATTTAAAAACATGTCAATATTACAAGCATACTATGCAATTCAACCTCTCTAATCACAAACTGCTCAAAAAGTAATAAAGTCTTTGACACAGCATAAAGATCTTCTAAAGTACTTACAGATGTTTATCAATTTTCTTCGACTCCCTGTATTTTCTCAGAAGTCTACGCAGGACTCTCATACGGTGCATCCATATTACCTTTTGAGGCATACGGGCATTGGCTGTACCATGTCGCTTACCATATCCACGATGCCTTCCTTTGCGTTTGGCCTCCATGTTTCTGCGGGTACGGGCTCTGCTGTGGACCACTTGAGGCTTTTTTATAATCAACCCATCCTTTACTAATTTTCTTATATTCTGTCCTAAATGTGATAAAAGAAATCCAATATATAATACTGGAAAAAATACTGGTAAGTAAAAGTATACAAACAAAGTTAGTGGACCACATGACACAACAGCCCATGTAACCAGAGCCAGTTATAAAATGGCAACACAATGAATTCATAACAACAGTTATCAATACTCACTGCTTCAGAAACAAAAAAGAAATAACATTAAAGCCATGAACAGCTTTGAGGGCTACTAAAATCAAACTTTAACTGCCTATTAATGAAGGTAACAACTGGTTACTGCAGTTGAGTTCATAAGATTATACTTTTCAACAATAAATATGTCATTAGTTAAAATTCTTAGATGACCATGTTCTAAACATACTTCAAATTGATTACCATACAATTCACAACTGCAAGCAAAGCATGTGCAGCAAGGTGATGCATACTCTTTAAAACAAGCAGGACATTTGCCCTTGATTAGCTTCATGTGATACTAACAGGTCAAGGATACTGCTCATCAATAGAAAAAAAACACTAACAGAAAATAAAATTTCTTGTGGGTCCTTTTGAAGTGGAAAAAGATCCATAAAGATGCCAAGTTACTATCCACATATACTCTGCTATGCAACAGAACAAATCAGTTTCACCATGAAGATAAAAAATTTTTTGCAAAGGATGACGTTGATATTTTATCTTCTAATTTGGCATGTCACATGCCATAAAAACTGGCACCTACCAAGATTCCTCACAATTATCTTACAGTCTCAATTATCAAGCACTTCCAAGGCTTGTTAAATTTCATTTGTACGGACTAATAATCTATCGAGTGTTGATTGCTTTAAACCAAAACATTTGCACGACATAATACGGTATTAGGAGCACACTGTCCTTTAAGATGAATTAAAAATAAACAGCAAAACACTTCAATATGCCAGAAGAAGCTAAAAAACACCACAAATAAAACAATTGAAAGGAATACTAAAAATGACCATAATGCACATAACTCTCTAGTAAAGAGAAAGAT
The DNA here is from genome assembly GCA_024741275.1 of Chironex yamaguchii. Lineage (NCBI taxonomy): Eukaryota > Metazoa > Cnidaria > Cubozoa > Chirodropida > Chirodropidae > Chironex > Chironex yamaguchii. Next base: position 13,367 of record JANTCA010013257.1, on the reverse strand, counting down.
CTTCTATAGTTGAAGCAAAAATACACTACCCTGACATGGGTCTTGCTAGAATTGAAAAGAAATCTTGTATAAAACTAACATCCTTTGACAGATCACTCTACAAAAACTAGCACTAGTTGCAGATAAGATTAATTAAACACATATGGCTTTATGTCCCAGGCGTCCAGGAATGGAAGTAACAATTAAAAGTTATCCAATCAGAAAACACCTGCATTTTTTTAGGCACAGTTTGCACACTACCTCTTCATAAATAGGAAGAAATAGTCGGCTTATTTTGTGCCATGTATTGGTTGGGAACCTCACTGAGCTCAAGAGAAGTTTTTGAAGAAAACAAAATGATTGTATTTGTTAGAATAAGTAATGACATAGGATGTTTTACCATCCTAATGTAAAATTTGGAATCTTCATACAGAGACAAATGCATCTATCATATGGAGACATTCCTATGACAAAATGTTAAATTAATGGCAGTGGCAATACGGTACAGCACTCACTTGAATTGGCATTAGCTATTTCATTGGTTTCGTTTGGATCCAACCAAATCTTTTTCTTTCCGCATTTCAGCACACTGGCTGCAAGACGCTTTTGAAGTCTTAAAGTGCTAAATGAGGAGACAAATAAATGTGTAACACCAAATGTTCACACACAAAAGTGAAGTTCTTCTTAGTTCATAGTCCTGGTAGTCTTTAATGGGTGATACACCCTTTGTTTGTTGAAACAACGGGACTAAAAATATCTTGCACTTAGGATAACATTTCACAGTAACCAACCTATTAAACACCAGTCAGTCACTTCATTATATTAAATTTTGTAAAACATACCAAACTCTGTGAAAACATCACATGTGTATGCATGTATACATATTCCAACAGAGCACTGGCAAATACAATCTTACTACAAAGTACAGTATTCTTTTGCTCTTATATTGCAAGTGGCTCCGGAACAGTTTCATAGTAGCAATGGGAATATGATATATCTTTTGACTGCGTGAACATGGTACAAAATTGAGGCTCCATCTTTAATGCTATGAAACCTTGGCTTTGTTCACACATTAAACATTTATCATAAGAGTTTCCAGACTCTTCAAAGACTTGCCAAAGGGCTTATGTTAATTAGGCCTATGTAGAGCACTTTTTAAGAAATTTTGACTTTGAGGGAAAATGTGCATATGCATGAAAGTCACCATAATTCATCAATATTGAGGACCAATACAAACAGCATTACTAATTACATTGCAGGAAAGGGCACAGACTGCTAGGTTTTTTATTTTCACATGAATAACAAGGGAAGGCAAGGCATTGGGCATACATGAACGTTTCAGTTATGTTGAAAAGTGCACTGAGCCTATGTGATATGCAGTATTTAAGTGCCATGGATTCAAGGCGAACATTTTCTAATAGCAAATTTGGCCTCGTTTTAGAATAGTACTCGGTTGTCCTATTATTTGAATTCGGCTGGAAACACCTCCGTTGAAGGGTGGCATGATCAGTGGGGGATGATGTAGCCCGACAGCCTTAGCAGCGATAATGACCATGCCTCCTCTATTCATTCCTCACCACTCGTCAGATAACTTTTACAAAGCTCTTGTTCTCGATACCACGCCAACGCACACAAGTCAGTGGTGTCAGCCATTCTCTTGTGCGATGCTGTTACTGAAGACGCCTCACAATAGCTCTGGCTTGGTTGACATTTTGCTACCATAGAAGAGAAAGCAAGCCCTCAAACCGCTATGAAACTATTACGAGATCAAACGCCAGACACTCTTTTAACTTTGAACTAAATGCCATCATAACACAACCATCAACAGTAATCTATACTGAGTGTGCTAGTGACCAACGGAACAGTAAGATCGGAGACAAATCAACACCAAATCCTACCTCATGGCTGGTAGATATCAAAGAGACGTCAGGAGGAATGGATGTGAACTTTAGAGAGAAAATTCAAACAGCCAATCAGAATAAGCATTGCGTTCTCACAGTGCAATATAATCTCGACTCAGAAACGAGGTAAAAGTAAAGATGGCGCTTTTAAAAAGTTGAGCATGAATCAATGAATCAATCATATAAAAGCACTGAAGCGCTTACATATCATGTTTATACCATTGCAATTAATGCAGCCACTATTTTACCAATCACACGTTACCAAGTTGTCAGTGAGAAACATAAGGTTTTCTTAAGGGACCATAGAGTTCCTAAACGGTATTCAAAATTTCAACCAATGGTGTGCCGAAGGGAGAAGCCATTAAAGTCTGAGGGTGATTCAAATAGCATCGGGATTCGCTGATCTCGATAAAATACTGGATCAAGCAACAGAATTTTCTAATCTTTTAAGATCAGTGTTCTGGATTAATTCCAAATTTCTTCTAATGATAACTCCGTAAAACTACAACGAGCGAGGAATTATTGATTGGGAAAACCCAGTTGCCATTGCCCAACAAGTGCAGCCCATTTTTAGTTATGATATTTTAGTAAAACCACGGCGATGAGGAAATCCTCATTACAAAAATCCAGCTACTATGGTTGTTATAAGTATAACTCATTTTTCGTAACGACATCTTGATAAAACCACAACTAGTGAGGAAATCATCATGGGGAAAGCCCTGTTCCTTTGATAAATATTACAACAGCTCATTGACATTTCAGAAAACTGGAAATCTTACCTGACTTCATTAGATTGACGGAGGTTTGCGCTTTTTGAGTGACTGCCAGCTTGAATGCTGCCTAAAGACTGTTTTCCACCAGGCGAAATTTTATCTCGAACTCCAAAATTTCGAGAGATAAATTTTGGGCGTAAAATGAGAGCAGTTTCAACGAGAGGGTAATTTGGTGCAAAAATTGATTAGAACACGTTAACGTAGGTAGTTCTGTTTTGTTTAACCAAGCACTTCTTTCCATTGTCTTTGAAAAGTTTTAACCGACCTCTGAGAAATTCAACTACAAAGTAGGAATGATATCAAAGTTGATATTAAAACTATGCAATTTGAAATGACCGTGAATCATTTATCTGCAGATTACTTTTAGATATTTCTACCTAGTACATTGGGTTTCTAAGTACTATTAAGATTTCTCCGGTTCATTTTTAGAATTTGACTTGACAGTACGACCGTTGTATGATTTTAATGAGGCTTTTAACAGTATGTGTATTTTAGGTATCAAGAAGTTTGTGCGTTACTGACATTGTTACTTGTTACTTTAACTGTAGCAATGTTGTATATCGATTATATCGTGTCTGGGCTGTTGGTGGCCAGGTGTTCTGATTTTGCATATTGTTTTGTTAGCTTTATATTATTTTTTGGATTTGCACTTCCGATTAAAACGTTTGTATTTGACTCTGTTGTTGCTCTGCTTTTTATATTGTATTCTTTGAGAGACGTCGAGATAACCGTGTCGTTGGTTATGGACTCAAACATGCTGTGATTCCACGTCACAGAGCTACTGGACAGCAGTTATTTGTTACTGCCCAAAATTTCATCAATTTGCCCGGAAAATTTAGCCTTTTGCTTTGTTGAACAAATTGTTTGCCTTTCTGGAATAAATACTTCTGTGGATTTAACTTTGTGAAAGTGAATTTGTTTTCGTTGTGGCTAATAATCTGGAAATGCGTAAAATGGAGAAACTAAATTGAAGCAATTATTGTACCTGGAAATATAAAATGGATCTACATTTAACGTCGTATGGTTCATTTACATTCATGGATGGTACTGAAGATGGGCCGGCTGCACCAGTTGCAGGTCAAAATCATACCAAAGAAAGACTGGCTAGCAAAGCAGCGAAAGTCATATGCATTTATTTGCCTAAATATAGGGAGGGAGCTTCAGGTACTTGTGAAAGATTTGCTAAGAGTGGGCAAGGACGCTTGGAAAGTGCTGAAAGATAATTTCAAAGAAAAGATAACCAGTAATGAAATTATGCGTTTGGAGTCTGGGCTGCATAATTTAAATATGTCGGAAAATGACAAAAAGATAGAGCATGTTTACAAAGTAAAAGATTTGTCCCAGAAACTGGCTGGAACCGGCGACAAACATGCTATTTCTGACAAGAAATTCGTGGGAAAGTTATTTGTACGTCAGAGGCAAGCCGAAAATGATTGTTTGTAATAATAATGATAAATATTAATAATAATGAAATTCGTGGACTACCCTGCTGCATGAAACTGAAAATGGCGAGGTTGATTCTTGTTCTTCGTCTAACGCTGAGAAGGGCGAGTAGACTTTATTTGCTAAAAATGGACTTTTCCAGCAAAATTCCAAAGGGAAATCTTTGCCGCGTAAAGAGAACGCTAATAATTCGACTGAAAATTCTGAGCAAAGTGGACAGTATGATCAAGATAGACTGTGCTATGTTCGCCGAAAGTATGGTCGTATCGTCATGTACTGTAGTATGCGTCTGCAAGAACGAGTTCAGGTTCCAAGGACTCGAGTGGTGGTGGCAAGCTGCCTCACTCTGAAAAGGTTGAAAAGGTGGCAAACATTGCAGAGGAGGACAATTCTGATGAGTACGAAGCATGGAGTTACTAGGGCAAGAGGGCTCGGTCCAAGGAAAACGTGTGACCAACAAATATGGTAGCAATAGTTGGGTAAAGCGGCAAAACTACGCACGCATTTTCCATGTCTAAAGCATAGTCACTAGAAGAAAGACCTTTCACCGATAGTCATGTCAAAAATCGCTTCTTTCGGCAAGGGCTTATTAGTTTTGGACCAAATAATGCAAGTCTGTAATAAATGATAATAAAACTACATTTTTAATGATGGTCTGCGATTACGGTGAAGGTTGGGTTAATTCGTTGGTTAATTCAGGCAGACACTGGCAAATGGGTACCTTATAGGACAAAACAAATTTCAGAATTATTTTCAACAGAACGAGAAACGATTGATGACCAAATTCCATGATCTTTGAATGATTGGAATTACACAGCCAAGAAAATTGTGCGTTGCTGCTACGTTGAGAGCACATTGTCTTACCTAAAGTGTGAAAAGAACGATCATTACTATGTCAAAAATCGGGGTTTTTCTTCGGCAAAATGCAAATTAGTTTTGCACCAAATAATGCAAGTCTATAATGAATGACAATGAAACTACTTTTTCATTGGGACTCACGTCGTCAAGCTATATGTCTTAAAACAAAAAACCTTCATTTCCACCAGTTTCCACCCAACTATTTCTACCATTTTGGGTCTCCACGGCTAACGCATAATTTGCAGTTGTTTCTCAGGTACCAAGCCCTCTTGCCCTTGTAACTCTATGGTACGAAGGCCATGCAATATTTTGTATTGATTTAGGCGGCACCCATCATGTGACTGGCGACCAGAATGCCCTTTGCGACTTTAAAGAATTTTATCGCCCAGAAGAAGACAAAACTTGCCGACAACAACCCAGTTTGTGCCTTGGGTTTATGTACTATTAGGTTGGCGATCTATGTCAGGCCGAGACGTGAGGGTCTTGTTCTCTTGATGGGTGCTACATACCCAATTTTAGGTCGAATTTTCTCTTTTTGAGGTCTGGCTTCAGTCAAGAGTGCAAAATGGTGGTCAGACTCTTGGCGTCAGCCACAACGACGGAAGCAGTGATTTGTACTGGTTGGTTTAGTCACCTACATGGAAGGCCTGCCCCCAGGGAAAAAAAAGCACACTCCGCACCAGGTGGAGAGACTTGGAATTGGTTCATTCTGATGACTGGGGACCTGACGAGGTCGAGTCAAAACATGGAAATAGATCATCTGTGCCATTTACGGACGGTAAATTTCACTTCGCTATGATTTAACCATTGCTTTCCAACGATCAGAAGCTTGAGATGTTCCAAGAGTACGTCGCAAATGGGCTGAAAATGCGACCGGAGAGTGCATAAAGCGAATTCAGCATGATAATGGTGGTGATTATCAATCTGAGGCCATTATTAGATTTTGCAAAGAGCGGGGTAATCAGAGAAAATACGATGCCTCATGACCCTCTACAAGGGTCGAAAGGCTGAATGGTGTGCTGTTGAAAAAAGTTCAAGAAATGTTGATCCACGGCAAGCTCCAAGAAATGTTTTTGGGAACATGCGTAGCCTCCTGCCCCTTATCTGCATAATTGAAGCCCCACGGATTCCTTAGAGGGTGCTGTACCTTTTGAGGCTTGGTTTGGCTTCGAACTGAGTGTAGCGCACCTACGTGTGTTTGGATGTAATTGCTATGTGATTTTGCCAAAAGTGAAGCGCTCTGGAAAGTTGGGGCCGTGGCTTGAGCATTGCTGCTTTGTTGGCTATGTTCACAAGGGCTACAAGGTCTATGATCCAGAGACACAAAAATTTGAGGTTATTGGGACATTCAGTTTGTGGAAATTGATTTGGAGAACCCCAAATAACAAAATTTGCCAGTGCCAGATGGTTTGAAGTTCACTTTCATTCTGGGTGACGGATGTTGAGTCGGATTTGGATCAAGAAGACAAAATGTGAATGATCAGCAGGCCCAGAATGCTCAAGGCCAGGTCAGTATTGCAGACGCTGCTGAAATCGTGCTGAAGACGTCCATGGATGTGTCCTGCAAAGATCACGTTGTATTGCATGACAAGTTGACCACGGGTCAGTTGTTGACCACAGCTGATTTTGCCAGAATGAAGAAATTGAAGAGGACCAGTAAGAGTGCGAATCTACCTTGTTGTGACCACTGGAGCGTCGAACCCGTGTCTGATGATTGTAATCTTACGCCTTTCATAGTGTCATGGGTTTTGTGCCTACTAACAACCATTTGGTCATATATAATAGAAGGCTTTTGAAGGAAATAGGTACGGCATTTCAATCGGAGGCTATGTACGTGTGGTCACAGAATGAGCATAATTCTGATCCTGTGCCGTGAACTTATGACGTCATTTCTGGGGTAAGAGATAACTTTCAGCACAGCAACAGCAACATCCTCGGACTAACAAAGGGCTAAATTTAAGCATTTAAATAAACGATGACATAATTGTAATAACATATCCAGGCCCATTTTAAATAACATGAGACAACAACAGAAGTATGTGATTTCTAATACTTCCGTGACAGTGTGATTGTATCCTGCAGCCTCGAGCTCATAGCCATGGTTAGATATGTGAAACTGCAGAATGAGGACCAGGCGACCGTGACCATTTGTGCAAATGACTACAATCCTGGTACGTACTCGTGTTGTGTGTATGCATAAGAATAGTTTTCAATTTTATCTTGTACAAGTTATTTCACCGATTCATTGGATCTTATGAACTTATGAAGCTGTAAGACAATGTACTGACCCCGGATCTCTGTTGAATTTTGTTTGTGATGTTGTGACATGCCTTATATATTCAACAAAGGAGTTAGTCTTTTTGCAAAGGAATACACAATGATGAATCCGTTCTCAGAGATAGACAGAGGTAAACGTAGCCATAACACGCTAGATGTGACTTTTTCAAATGTGACAGTTTAAGATTTTGATCGCCCCCGATCGTTTTTAAGTTCCTTTAAATATTAGCCGTCATTACTTTTCTTGCTGGAAACAACTGCGTGTGTAATAGTGTCCACGTGAAGAGTAAACATCTACCCTTCATTTTGTGTATGGTTGTACGTTAATTTTCATAATTAAGGCAATACATGCATGACAGTGGCGGTCACGAGGGGGGCGGTCACGCCCAATAATTTCAGACTTCAAGTTTACAATCTAGCTTGAGAAAAAGTGGTTAAAGACGTTCTCTAAATCAAGAGATTCCAGAATATTTTTGTTCACTCGGGAAAGCCTAGGTTTGATTCAAAATCACAACCACACCTTTTTATTTTAAACTTGTTAAAAAACTCAGTAGACAGATGAGAGTTTTTTAAGAAACTTTCAGTACTCGACCCAAAACAATAAAAAACTTGCAGATCTTAACAATCTCTACAACAAAAAATATTGCCTGTCTAAAGGAAGCTCTCTCATATGTCATGTATGTTTCTATTAAAAAGTTAAAAATCCATTGTATTTGTATTACTTCCTCTATTTGTCAAGTGTTATATAAAGATTGTAAAAATATTAAAATAAAATTTAGCAACCTTAGTATTTGGACATTAATAAACTACTGCTCCGTAAGAAATTCAGCTCCAGAATTCACCAGTGATTAAGAGACATTTGGCACTCTGAAAGTCTTAAAAAGAGTATAAAAAGAGTAGAGATTGGCCTTTTGAATGATGAAATTTTATTGTAATATTACACTTAAACCAGTCATTTCCCACCCTGCTTAAAGTGTTTTAAGACTATGGATGTTTCAAAGTTTTTTGACAATTCACTCCAGCTGAAGTTTTGCCTCCCCCCAATAATCAGTTAAGTGTCTGCCACTGATCCGTGGTAACCTTGGCATAAGCCATCATTATCATCAAGTTCTTAATGAATGTGGTCCTGGTTGAACCTACCCTAGTGGTTCCCAACATATTGCTGTCCATTACCATCTACCAAGGTCAGCCATCTTCTCTCTGTTCCTTTTCACATTCTACTACTGCCTTTGCCAGTCCACCTTCTCTTGCCATATGTCCACAAAATGTAAATTTTTGGCCTTTTTGTTTCGTCCGCAAACCCTTACAGCTTCCATCCACGTATCGGTGGATTTTTGTATTCACCCATTCACTTCCGTAAGTCTTCACCTCAAATTCCCTCGGTCTTTTTTCATCTTTTGTACTCATTGTCCAGCTCTAACAAGCATGTAGGTTTCCCATCACTTCAGACCTCATCAACAACAGCTTATTGATGATGCAGATGTTCGTTACTCTCTATTTGCTATCCAATTTCTAATCCTCAAGGTATGTAAAACTCCTGACCTACTCCAGACAAACTCCATTTATTGTTACAATCACCACTTGGTTCTCTGCATCCTTTCTTTACCAACTATCATCACCCTGCCCTTCTATGTGGTAATTTCCATCCCATATATTTTTTATGTTTCTTCTAGTCTTCATGTTACATTCCTTGTGTTCCCTCTAGAATTGTTATCCCCCAACCATAGGTCATTTATCTTCCCCATGCACATGTTATGACTCCATAGTATCATTTGAGTATTTCTCCCATAGTTCTTTCCAGAAACAGGTCGAACAAGGTTGCAAATAGTAAGCATACTTACAAGTCATATACCAACAGTAGTCCCAAACCAGTTCACTGTTGCTCATCAACCAAGATCCAGGACCCTTCTTCATTATACAGGATTTGAATTGTTGTTGTTATTCCATTACCGATGGTGTTTCAAAGTTTCTTATCTCTGTCTCTATCAAATGCTTTCTGAAAGTCTGTTAAGTTGTGAAATATTGTTTCCCCTACATTTCTTGCTTCTTGTTTAGCCTTCACAAAGTTGCTATTTTTTGTAATGTGCCCCTTCTTCTTCTGAAACCTTCTTAACTCTCACTTATTATTTCTTCTATCCTGAATATTATCCTTTTCTATATGATCTTTAATGTCACATTTGATACATGACTGATTAGACTTGTGGTTCTGTAGTCTCAGCACTTCCGGCTTTGTGATGAGTACGCCTTCTGTCCCCTGACTTAGCCTTATTTTGGTTTTCAGGATCTTGCTGTGTAGGTTTGTGTAGCACTTATAATGTTGTTTCTCCTCCACTTTGAATGGACTTAGCTTTGATATTGTCCACTTGATGACTTATTCTGCATTAATTCTGTGATTGGACATTCCTACTCTGACATTAAGATTTCTTCCACCTCTCTGATATAGTCATTTAGCACAAGTTCATCCAGTACTTGTGTGTCACAGGACATGCAATATATTTAATTATTAATATAAAGATTTTTAAAAAATTGAAGGCGTTTGTAAGTTTAGATTTATTGTAATGTGCAGGTTTAAAGTTATAATTATAAACCATCTTTTCTTTGCTATCTACTATGAATTAACTAAGAATTTTTATTTTTTCATTCTCTGTAGGAAACATTGGTAATAATAGGTTTGGGTTCATTGACTGGGTTATCCTGATCTTTGTTTATGCTCTATGGGTTGCTACATTACCAGTATCATGGTGTCTGAGCTTTAAGGCAAGATTATATTAATTGAATTGTAAGATGCAATTAGAATTTGTTTCTCTTGTAATTGATGTGTAAAGTTTCTATATTGATGCTGCTCCCGCACTTAACCTGTAGATTCCCTGAATCTAAAAGCAAAGTTAGATAAAGGAATCGAACAATAAGCTGTAAGTGGAAAATCTGTTGATTGAATGGAAAATGTGTCAGATGGCAGAATAGGTGGAATATAGAAGACAAAGCAGTGGGGTTACTGAAAACATGTTGTGAATAGGAAAACATGTTTTTTTTTGAGTCTGAATACTTGTACAGGGGAGTTGGAAGTCAATATATAGTCTTATGTATTGTTTGTATATGTCTCATTTTCTTATTGTCTCTCCCTAAGTTTAAAATTTTGCTTCATGCAGATATCATAGTTAAATATTCCTTTTCTGATATTACCCATATATGTGTGTGTTGTGGGGGGGAGGTGGAGGGGAGCTTGTGGAAGTGGTAAGGATAACGGTGATAAGAAAAACAATCGTTTAATAGAGAAATGTAGTAATGTTTTTATTAAGCAGATATATACCACTCAGTATTAAGGTGGAACAGTATATAAAATGATGTAAAAGTGGTACTTTACAATGCAAATGAATGAAAAATGACATGGGATGTAGAAAAAGGCTAAAAATGATATGCATGACATATGGCAAATGCAATATGGAAGGATGGAGTGACAAGCAAGAAAGTGGCCAAATAATATTGTTTCAAAAACATACATGGCAGTTGTCTGAGAATGTCAATGTGATTCAAATCTGAGAAGAGGAAAGTGCCTGTCAAAAGACCAGTTGACGAACCAATAAAAGACATCGCGAAATAGAATACAACAGGACATTAAAAGTCATCAGTGAAGACAGAGGACTGTTTACACTAGAGAGAGGATAACCAATGCCCAACTCTATGTATTATGGTGAATGTGTATCAATGTTTATTTATTCATTCATTCATTCATTTGTTTGTTTGTTTCTTTCTTTCTGTCTTTCTTTCTTTGTTTAATTATTCATTCATTCATTCACTCATGCATTTATTTATTAATTTATTCATTTATTCATTAATGCATTTATTTATTTATTAATTTATTCATTTATTTATTTAATTGCTTATTCATTTATTTATTTTTATTTTTTTATTCAATTATTCATTTATTCATTCATTCATTCATTCATGCATGCATTTATTTATTAATTTATTCATTTATTTATTTAATTGTTTATTCATTTTTTATTTAGCTTTCTAATTATTTATTCATTTATTTATTTAATTATATATTCATTGATGTATCATTTTAGGTGATCCCACAATATGAAAGAGCACTTATCTTTAGACTGGGGAGGCTACTTCCACTGAAAGGACCAGGTGTTGTATTATTCAGCTTAAAATGAGATGTTGTGATGCATCGTTTTTAACACCAGTTATTCACAAGAACTTTTTAAGACCACATGTTCTTTTTGAATTTAAAATGGAGTCATTCTATCAAAATACTATCGTAGTGAGCATTTGGTTTCCCTGTATATGTTTCTATGTCTATATATCCATTTGGTCTTGAAAACAGGAAATGGTGTATGGCTGTTTCGATATATTCTTTATGAAAGACAGAAACTATGAGAACCCAGGGAGTGTAGTGTAATATAATCATGACAGGAGGGCTCGGCCCAGACCTTTTCACGGATACTCCAAAAAATAAATATCTGCTAAAATCACACACCCCCAAAAAAAATCCCTGACAATAACAAACCCCCAAAAATAAGTCTTCCATTGCCATTTTTGTTCGTTTAGGGTGGGGGTAATTCCACTTTTTTCATTTATTCGTTTAATAATTTCATGGTTGTACTAAAATTAAAATGTAACAAAAGCTCTATAGGCAACTGAATGTTATTTGATCATTTTTCACTGCCGATTTTTGTGAACAGAATACAAAAGACAACAAAACAGCAGTATTCATTTTATTTTAAAGCTATCCTTTGAGCTGGTTGACCTTTTTAACGAACTTGACAAAAGGAATATTCTATCTTTTAACTGTTCTTCCCTTTCTCTACTACCTCTCAATGTAATTGCTTACTGTTCATGGGTTCAGTAGTCAAAATTTATAGATAGCATGTTATCTGACTTTAAACATTCACCCTGTGTAGCATCACTCTGTATTGCTGAAGGTATTGAATTATCCTCTATATTTTTATCTTCATTGTCTTTTTGGCATACCTAAGAACACGTGCCCGGAATGTATGCAGCTTCTCAATAGATTTACAGTGCTCACACACTGGATTCTTAAACCTCCCTTTATAAGATGCTCTCAAACACAAGAAATGTCTTAATGTTCCTTTTATATCACCATCTTCAAAATATGGTTCAGGGTACCATTCATAATTGCCTTCTGATTTAGATACATAATTTGTATTTTGTAAAAATCCAATGTCTACAGATACTTCCTCAGGCTGTCCTTTGAACAAAGTTATTCTTTTTGTATGAAAACCAAGGCACATATTAAGTGGTTTATGTGCAGATCATTGGCTATGGCTATGGCTTTGGATTTGGTGATGCAGATTTGATCCTTTATTACTCTAATGATCTGAAGACTTACTGAAAAATCTTGTCAAACAAGATTGTCTCCCACTTTTCTTGGCAGCTTTGTTTCCTTCACTTTCAATATGGTTGGTTGCTGGTAAGGTTAAGCTTGAACCCTTTGGCAAAAGACTTATTTTACTTGGTGGCACACAGATTAAGCAATTGGCAACAAATTTATCATCTTTATCCTTCAGAATTTCAAATGTCCCTGGAGCAAGAGTATTTAAAGTCCTTTTTGAGTTAACTTCAAGTAATTCAAAATCCAGAAAGTTATCAGTTTTCAATTGCTCTCTGGTAAATAAAGCATAAACATTTGCTCTATGAGACATTGTATCAATATGAGCTGCAAGGCGCTGTATGGCTTGTGACTTGTAACATTGGAGTAGGTTCATTTCTTCCTCACAATAGGGGCAATATATCAATCCACTTTCTTTGACTGTAAAAACACAGTCCACTCCATACTTTGCCTTGTGTCTCTTCCCAACATCTTTACAAGCCTGTTGCAACTGTTCAGCTCTTGCTTCCAGTCTTAGCTTTTTCACTTGTTCCTTAGCAGATGCTCCTCTGGGTCCTTTAACTTCTACATCAACATCAGTTACATTTGACTTGGCTACCTCAACGTACAGTTGGTCATTACAACCTCGTCTTTTTCGTGTTTATCCATTGTTGTTTTGTTAAGCTGCTGCCTCATCACTGATTTCTTCTCTGCTATCAAGATTTGCTTGTACAGGGGTTTGTGCTAAATCACTTACATTAACATCATCTGACTTTGACTTTGAATACTTTGCATTGA